>JAVHZT010000126.1:0-260852 GCA_035079005.1 Fraxinus americana | reverse complement strand
TATAAAATTTCTGAATTGTGCCCGTAAAATAATTTGTGACCTATAAAATTTCTGATTTGTGAATTGTAAAATAATTTGTGACTTGTAAAATTTGTGATTTGTGACTGATGAACAAATTGTGACATATAAATTTTATGAATTGTGACTGTAAAATAATTTGTGAAGTTTCAATTTTTTATCTGTGACCGGTGAACAAATTGTGACCTATAAATTTTTTGAATTGTGATCGTAAAATAATTTGTGACATGTAAAATATGTGATTTGTGACCAATTTATATGGAATTGTGACCTTAATATAATTAATTAATTAATTTATACATGAAATTTTAAAAAATCTGAAATTTGAAATTTTATATCTTAAAAATCTGAAATTTGAATTTTTAAACATTAATCTCTTAAATTTGAAATTGATCAAACTTAACCTCTTAGTTACGAAATATTTTCCTTATATTATATAGGTGGCCCAAAGGCCTTTTGTCTATATGTATTATATGCTTGATTAAATATTGCCTCCAAATTGAATTCCAAAATCAACCACTTTCGACAGTAGCTAACAATGGAAGGATAATCAGAAATGAAAGAGGAAACTATGCCCCCAAGGCTCCGATTCATACTACTGATGAAGAACTCATCACTTATTACATTGTGAATAAGATCTCAGATGCAAATTTTACTGGTAAAGCCATTGGAGATCTTGATCTTAATGATGGCCGTGGGATCTTCCAGGTATATTTTGTAGACTTAAATTTTGTTTCTATGACAACTTATACACATAAATACAGGTATTTTTTGTGTTTATATAGCTAGGGTTTGGCCTCAAAAGAACTGAGAATGGAAAAAGTTGGGGTTTTCTTGAAAATGAATTTGGAGATTAATGAGTTTTAAGAAAAGGGGAGAAATAGGGGTAAAACATGTGATTGAAAATGAGTTAAGGGAAAATGGAGACCAAACATTGACTAAATATCATACACCAATTCTTCTTGGGTCAACAATTTCTGCTAGGGTAGGCATGGATTTGCTAATGAGCAAGTAAACATCAGGAAGCCAAATGAAAGCGGTAAAAATTGTAATCTTTAAGGTAAAAATGTAAAAACTATGAGCATCACAATCACCGTGTCACAGGGTTTTTGTTATCTTAAAGATACTGAGCATGGAAAGAACTGGTGCTCATTTTGATAATTATTTAGGGTTTACAGTCATCGATGATCAACGGTCAATGACCACCCTAACACACTGAGAATCTTGGACCTGCCACTACTTGTAGAATATGTAAGATTTTACAGCGGAATGGTAATGATAGAAATGAAACCAAGCAGGTGATGAAGAAGATGATGAAAGGAACTGATTGATTACCTTTGAGCCAATATATTCTTCATTTTATTATCAGCAATACAAGTAAAGATATATAGGAGAGAAGATGGGATAAAAAGGGTAAAATCTAATCCTAACAAACTATAACAGAAAGGATGATAGTGTACCTAACCATGTGCAACTGTCGAGCTTGTAGCTGGCTGATGAGCTCAAGGCCTTATGGAATATTTACATTACCAGCTGATAAGTTAATTGTATTGTATATCTAATAGATAAGCTAATTACTTTATACATTCTAACAGCCCTCTTCAAGATGGAGAATAGATGTTTTATATTCCCATCTTAAGCAAATGAGATCTCAAAGTTGTGAATGAGTAGGAATGTAACATATAGAAATGTGTCCAGCCTCAATCTGATCTCTAATTAAGTGACAGTCCAACTCAATATGCTCAGTCCTTTCATGAAATACCGAGTTGGAAGCAATGTGCAAAGCTACTTGGTTGTTACAATGCAAGGTGACAGGTTGAAAGTGATGGACTTAGAGATCCTTCAAAATATATTTTAACCATGTAATTTTATAATAAGTGGTATCCATTGACTTGTACTCTGCTTCAGTAGAAGAACGAGATACCACAGTTTGTTTCTTGGATTTCCATGAGATCAAGGAATCCCCAAGGAAGATACAATAACTAGTTACTGATATTCGAGAGTCAGGGCATGCTGTCCAGTCAGAGTCACAAAATGCTCGCAGTATCAATGAGGATGAAGAGAGAAATAGTATACCTTGTCCTGGTGCAAGTTTCAGATATTTGATTTCTTTGTGAACAGCAGTGAGGTGCGTGTAAGATGGTACTCCCATGTATTGACTTGTCTTATGAATAGCATAACATATATCAGACCTAGTTAGGGATAAGTACATCTATTTCCCAATTAGTTTTCTGTAAATTGTGGCATCTGGTAGAGCTTTTCCTGTGTCCTTTCCCAACTTTAAGTTCTGATCCATAGGTAACCTCACTGGTTTAGCACCAAGTAGCCATGCATCAGCCAACACATCTAAAGTATATTTACGTTGGGATATGACAATTCCCTTACTTGATCTTGCAACCTCCAGGCCAAGGAAATACTTTAAGTCACCCAATGCTTTAATTTTGAACTTGCTGCTGAGAAACTTTTGAATTCTATCTATGTGTCTCAAATTGGATCCAGCCATCACAATGTTGTCTACATAGACAAGCAGGGCTATAAAAGAATGATTGGTGGTCATGGTGAAAAGGCTGTAATCCCTTTAACTGAAAGAAGCTAAACTCTATAAGTGCTGTAGAGAATGTAGAATACCACTGCCTTGAAGCTTGCTTCAGGCTATAGATGCTTTTTAAGAGCTTACAAACTTGGTTAGGAGTTCTTTTTGTATATCCTGGAGGCTTTTTCATATAGACCTCTTCGTGTAGCACTCCATGTAAGAAACCATTGCTTACATCAAATTGCTTCAAGTGCCAATTTTGAACTGCTGCTATTGACAACAAACATCAAACTGTTACAAGTTTTACAACAGGTGAAAAGGTTTCATTGTAATCTATTCTTTCTCCTTGGTTGTACCCTTTGGACACTAGTCTCACTTTATACCTTTCAATACTTCCATCTGAGTTAAACTTCAGCTTGTATACCCATTTACATCTAATTGTTGTTTTACCTGGTAGAAGATCAGTGAGAGTCCATGTTCTATTAACTCAAGGGAATCTATCTCTGAGTTCATTGTCTTTCACCAATTAGAATCATTCATAGCTTGATGGTAAGTATAAGGTTCAAAGAGTGCATATGGAGGTTAAAAAAGCTTTAAATTGGGGTGATAACTTATGATAAGAAAGAGTGTTAGAGAGTAAAAAAGGGCTTTAGGCTGAAGACCTTATCTTGAGGGAAGATAGGGATTGCTGAGTTGATGCAGCCTGATGACAGTGAAATTCTTGCAAGTATTGGGGAGCATTTTTTACTCTTGTAGATTTTTGAATGATAGGTAATGTTGCAGGTTGTATTTGAGGAACATCATCAGGTGCAGGACTATTGGAATTACTAGGAGTGTTCTGATCAGATGTATTTATTCTAAAGAATTAAGGCAATGTATTTGATGTTGATTCATGAATAGAAATGGCACTGTCAGGAAGAGGTTTGGTGAACACAAATTCAGATTCTTCAATCGGTTTTTTCAGAGTGTTTATAAGGAAAAAGAGTTGCATGGAATGTTATATCCCTAGATATGAACATGGCCTTTGTCTGCAAATCCATTACTTTGTATCCTTTCACCCTAAAGGGATACCCCAAAAATACACACTGCCTCCATCTAGGATCAAATTTCCTTTTCCCAAAAGCTAATGTAGAGGCATAGCAAAGGTATCCAAAAATTCTAAGGTGTGAATATGTTGGTTTGCACTGGAATAACACTTCATAGGGTGATTTGTTATGTAGCAATGATGTGGGGACTCTATTTATCAGGTATGTTGCTGTGAGAATGAATTCATTCTAGTAAAGCAGAGGTAGGCCTGACTGATATTTCAAGGCTCTTGCTACATTCATTAAATGTTGGTGCTTCCTTTCAATTATACCTTTTTGTTGAAGGTCTCGACATAGCTAAATTCAGGTACGTTGTCACTCCTCAGAATTTTAACTGAAATTTGAAACTGATTTTCTACGATTTGAATAAATGCTTTGATTGAATGGTCAACATCAGATTTTCTTTTAAGCAAATATACCCAAGTAGCTTGTGAAAAATCATCTACTATCGAAAGAAAGTACTTGGATCCATCATGGGTTGTTATGGGGAAAGGACCCCAATTGTCATATAGTGGATCACATCAAAGATTTGTTTAGTTTTATGTGAGCTTATGGGAAAAGGATTCTTGTGTTGTTTTGCTAATGGAGAAATAAAGCACAGAACCTTATCAGCATTCTTAAAATGAGAAATAATGGAGGTATCAGAAATAAGTTTTATTCTATAATCAGATAAGTGCCCTAAACAATAATGCCATAAGTGTGGCTGAACATCAGAATTGGTAATAGAAGCTCCTAAAAGAGCCTGCCTAGGATTAAGGACTAATGGGGTAGTGGCTAGGGCTATGGGTGGAACTTTGTTTAGCTCAAGTCGATACAGGCCATTCCATACTTCACCCTTCCCAATCGTCCTCCAAGACAAAAGGTTCTACACAAAGCAAGCATCAGACATGAATATTGGGCAACAATGAATTTGCTGTGTTAGACTTTTGACATATAGTAAATTAAAGTGGGAATTGGGGACATATAACACATCCTCAAGGATTATAGACTTTGTAACCTGGACTACTCCAGAATAAGTGGCTGGAACCATCTCTCCAGTAGGTAGTTTTACTGAGAGAGAGGTTCTTACTTTAATGGAGGTGAAGTAACAGATCATATGATCGGTTGTACCAATGTGAATAATCCATGGAATACCTCCAGAATTCTAAAAGGGTGTGGGTGCAATAAATAAACAAGTGGTTGTACCAGATAAGTCAGATTGGGAATTAGTTTTTGAGTGATCAAAAGTCTGTACATGATGGACATAATGATTGGCCTGTGAGTTATCCTTAGGTCGAAGCAAGGCAAGGAACTCTTGATATTCTTCCTTGGTTAAAGAAACTGGCCTCTCATTTTCTTCCTACATTGTACTTGACTGATATGCAAAGTTCTCATCTCTCATTTAAACTTTGTCAACTTACGATTTGGAGGATAACCATTCAAATTGAAACACTTCTCCATAGTGTGCCCTATCATATTGCAGTGTGTGAAAAAAAGAGGCTCGGTATTACCTGCCTTAAAGCACTTATCCAAGTTATGTCCAGGGATCTTGCAATGTGTGCAATAGGGTCTTTCCTTTTTCCCAGTGAAATTTGATTTTCCATAGCTGGGATTTCTGTTATCTCCATAGGATTTTCTAGTTGCCATTGCAATGGCTTCATTGTTCACAACAGTAGAGGTAATTTGCCTCTATCTTTCCCCCTGCTATATGTAAGAGAACACCTTATTCACTAGTGGAAAAAGGTTAAGCATCATCACTTGAACCCTTGTGTTGTCATAAACTTCATTTAGCCCCATTAGGAACTTAATCACATAGTAGTGACCAACACCTTCAACTGTCTACGGCTACATTCAGGGATGGGATGATAGACTGCCAATTCATCCCAGATGGTTTTCAACTTATCGTAGTAGATACTTACAAAGTCTCCTTCTTTTTCCAGACCAACTAGTACCTTATTCAGCTCATATATTCCAGGTCCATTTTGTTGATAAAATCGATCCTTAAGCTCTGTCCATGAGTCACTTACCTCATCCATGAATGCAACACTGGATCTAAGGGAAGGAGATATGGCATTTTGAATCCATGACACCACCATGTCATTACACCTTTCCCATGGATTGAAGGAGGTACTGCTTGGTTTAGGTCTAGGCAGAGTCCCATTGATGAAACCAGGCTTATTTTTAGCTCGAAGTGCTCTCCGGAGTGCCCTTGACCAGGTAGGATAATTTTCTGTGGTTAGTAGCTCTGTCACTCAGATAGCCCCTAGATTATCTGAGTTTTCTAGCTTGTAGAGGCTAGAAAGATCAGGATTCAGGAGCTTGAACAGGGTTGTGTTTTCACTACCACTGGAATTCATTTTGGCAATGGTGGTCATGACTCTGATACCATGCTAGATTTTACAGCTGAATGATAATAATAGAAATGAAACCAAGCAACTGTTGAAGAAGATGATGAAAAGAACTGATCGATTATCTTTGAACCAGTATATTCTTCATTTTGTTATCAACAATACAAGTGAAGATATATAGGAGAGAAGATGGGGTAAAAAGGTTAAAATCTAATCCTAACAAACTATAACAGAAAGGATGATGGTGCAGCTAACCATGTGCAATTGTCAAGCCTGCAGCTAGCTGATAAGCTCAAGGCATTATGGAATATTTACATTACCAGCTATTAAGTTAATTGTATTGTATATCTAATAGATAAGGCAACTAATTTGTACATTCAGCAGAATATTATAGAATATGGGAGCCATTTGTCCTCCTCTATGTAGCTGAACCCAACATAACTTAATGGAAATGGTTTCAATTGAAACCCTGTGGTTTTTTTGATATTCTATAACATGGACATCGGGCTGGCACAATATTTGAACTCTACAGATGAGTTTGTCCAAAGCCTTTTCATAATGTTGAGATTCATGTGATCTTTGATGTCCTAATTCTGTCAGTTAATGACAATGAGTATATCATTGGCGAAATTGAGATGTGAAATCAATTTGTTACCCTCGTGGTTAAATGTAGACACAAGGTACCAATTTGACACACTATTAAGGCCTCTTGAGATGTATTTTACTGTGCTCACGACTAAAGTGGGTAAAATTGTGTTTTCCTAAAGTAGTACTAATGAAGATTAGGAAAACCCGGCCTTGGTAAGACAGAGGATGCAAGCGTTATCTTGAATAATTGGGCGTAATGCATTTGTAGGTGGCTTTTTTAGTCCGTCGTGAAATCTCAGGGCTTATCCTTGGACACGAAGTGGAAACTACCAAGTTGGAGTACAATAATTTTACTGGGCACAAGGAATTTCTAGTGGAGTGATTTCACCATTTGATAATGATGAAAACCAATAATTTTCCACAGTGCTATTTTTTGAATGTCTATTTTGAACTTATATAACATTCATGCCTCTACACCTTTTATGTATGGAGTACGCCAATTCTTGGATTAAGAGAACGTTATCAATATATATATATAGGATAATCAGCACTAAACGTTACTACCTTTCAATATTATTGCGTAAAATGTCCCTACCTTTCATTTTTTTTGCATTTTCATTCTTATTTTCACATTTTATTGCCAAAAACGTTATTTAAGCCACTTACCATCAATTGCTACATTAATTCAATACAAAAGGCTAGAGTAATTAGCACAAAACGTCCATACCTTTCAATATTATTATACAAAACGTTCATACATTTCATTTTTTGGCTTTTTCACTCCAATTTTCACCTTTTATTGCCAAAAATGTCATTCCATCTACTTACAATCAATTGCCTTGTTAATTCAATACAAAAGGCCAATTTACACCAAAAGTAAAATAGTCTTAGTTGATTTAACATTTTCCCACCTTTAAAATAGTTATTCCATAAGTAATAGTAACCTGAATATAAAAATAATTTATAAAATTATTACATTAAATATAAGAAAAAAAATGGCGTACAGAACATTGTATTTCATATCAACCAATCACCCTTCTACAACCCCTAATGAAAACATCCCTCAATATTCCAAGGCAAATGTATAGTCATCTGAATTTTCTAGCATACCCATCCCCCCAATTTTATTTGTAATCCACCTTTACAGTAGCCATTGTTGTGAAATACAATATTTTTATGCCATTTTTTCTTTATTTAATGCGATAATTTTATAAATCATTTTCATATTCATGTTACTTTTACTTATGGAATAACTATTTTGAAGGTGTGAAGAAGGGGTTAAATGGGCTAAGACTATTCTACCCTTGGTGTTTGAAAAGAAAATTGACTTTTTGTACCGAATTAATAGAGTAACTGATGATAAGTGGATGAAATGACGTTTTTGACAATGAAGTGCGGAAAAAATGGTGAAAATGGAAAAAAAAAATGAAAGATATGGGTGTTTTGCACAATAATATTAAAAGGTAGGAACATTTTGTAATAATTACCTTGCTTTTTAAATTCAATTGATGGAGCAATTATAAATAAGTAGATGGAAGGATAATTTTGGCAAAGAAATATGAAAATAAGGGTGAAACTACTAAAAAATAAAAGGTAGGGATGCCCATATATATACGGTTTCGGCTTTCCGAAACCAAGATATCCGCATCAAAATATGCATAAATTACGACTTACTGAAATGTAAAAATTAGAAGAAGATGAGATGAAACGAGGTTTACAAATACAAATTTTCTTAAGATAGTTTTACCCAGTGGTGTTCAGGATCAAATGGATATCCGTCTTTCAAGATATAGTACTTCTTCCAAATTTAATATAACATAATATTAATTTTGTCACACGAACTAACACTTGAGTATACTCTTTATGATCATATGCTATTGAATACAAAATATCGAACATGAAACTCGAAAATAATTAAAAAATCATTTTGCCATAATATGGAGAATGAAAGAATTAGAAATCAATTATATGGAATTGATTTGGTGTAGGAAATAGAAAACCCCTATTTAAAGATTTTTCTAGTTGTTTTTCAAAATTGTTACATCTTATCAAAATGATGTCGGAACTATTCTGCACGCCAGTTGTACTAGCAAATTCACAGGGAAGAACACAAGATTAACGTCAAAAAATACAGAGAAAACGTCTATGAATTTAGAGAATTTTTATTATATCACGCCAAATGAAAATATGGAATATAATCGTAGTCTACAAAAAATCTAGCTCAAATCGGGTTAAAAATCATCTCCTAACATGCAATCGAAATATTACCAAAAAGTAAAATTTACCTAAAAATAGCAATTCGAAATGGAAAATAGTGAAATTTGTGGATGAAAATGGCACACACAGAGTAAAGCTCGGTGGCCACGACATGCACGTCGAAACAAGCTTTTTGGATTGTGGTCATAATCGTGATTCTGATAACCGTAGCCCAAGTTATGGCCAAATTGCTGAAGCACGACTCAATTACCAAAGTTACGCGATCACTTGCCATCCTTGCGTCGATCTGCTAACTTGTGATACCTTAGAGCCATTAACGTGTTATCAACAACTCAGCATCTGACTCGGACCTCCTGCATCAGTCATCCCGGGTTGGAAAGAACTCGTCCTCGAGTTCGGGGTAGTATCATCAGAATCTATAAACAAGGACTTAGGTGTTTCACATTAAAGACATCAGAGGTCCTCAAGTGACTTGGAAGACGCAACCTGTAACCATTATCGTTGATCTTCTACAGTACCTCACAAGGCCCAATCTTCTAGTCATTAAGCTTATTATACTCACCAATAGGAAAACATCACGTGTTAAAACACCCCAGACAAAATCACCAATATCAAAAATAACTCGATGATGATGACTGTCAACCCGAGCTTTGTACTTGGTATTGTTCTAATGAATTGTCAACTTTACTTGCTCATGGATACCCCGAAGATGGTCTGCCTTAAGACTAAAAAGTCTACGTGAGGGATAAGGGCTAAATCCAGCACCTTAGATAGGTTTTGACCATAGACAATCTGAAATGGACTGAAACCAGTGGTTTTGTTTGTCGTCCTGTCAAAGTAAAATTCTACTTGAGGTTACGCTAAATCCCACTGCTTTAGCTTAGTTCCCGCCAAACATCTCAAAAGGTTGCCCAAACTTTGGTTTACTACTTCGATCTGACCATCTGTCTAGGGGTTATAGGAGTTGCTAAAATTTAGTTGTGTCCCCAGACGTCCTCATAAACTCTTACAGAAGAGACTGATGAACTTGGTATCACAATCTAAAGTGATAGATCAAGGAACACCATGTAAACATACTATTTCCCAAAAATAAAGATGGGCAATCCGATTAGCATCCATAGTGTTCTTGCAAGCTACAAAATGGGCCATCTTCGAAAATCTATCAACCATAACAAGGATAGAATCCGTGGCACGTTGGGTATGGGGTAAACCCAACACAAAATCTATGTTGACATCGAACCAAGGACTTCAGGAACAGGCAAAGGAGTGTACATGCCCGCATTGGTGAAAACTCCTTTAGACCACTGACAAGCATAACAATAGTTCACATAATGAGGAACATCACTGGTCAACTTGGGCCAATAAAAGTCAGAAGATATAAGGGCCAATGTCTTATTTCGGCTAAAGTGTCCCTCATTGTGAAGTTCAGTGATAATGTGCTACCTCAATGAATAATCTGGAATACACAACTATAATCCACGAAACAGATAGCCATTATGCAAAATAAAATCATGATGGTGACTGTTAGTTATCTCTTAAAATATACTGCCGAAGAAAGGATCATCTGCATACATATCCAGAAAAGTCTCAAAGCTTGTAACTTTGGTACTAGTAGTGGTGAGGAGCATAGTACGACGGCTCAATGCATATGCGACGCGATTTAGGCTCCCTGCTTGTTGCCTGAGTGTAAAGGTGAACTCCTGCAAGTACGCCACCTACTTGGCGTCTCGTCTACTCAGCTTACGTTGACCATTAATGTACTTCAAGGCCTTATGATCAGTAAATAGAATAAACTCCTTCTGTGCCAGATAGTGATGCCAATGCTTTAGGGACTGAACTATGGCATATAACTCTAGGTCATAGGAGGAATATTTTTTCTTGGATCCCGAGAGCTTCTTACTGAAGAAAGCAATAGGCCATCCTGACTGACTCAGAACACCTCCAATGCCAATGCCTGATGCATCACAATTGACCTCGAACACCTTGTCAAAATCAGGGAGTACTAAGACTGGTGCTTCGTTCTTCTTCTGTTTGACTAACTAAAATTTGGCTTCTGCTTCCTCAGACCATGTGAAATCACGACCCTTAAGATATTCTATGATAGGAACAATTAAAGTGCTGAAGTTTCTGATGAATCGTTGATAGAATGATGCTGACCTATGGAAGCTCCTAACATCATGCAAGTTTCTAGGTTTAGATCATTCCAAGACTACGTCTATCTTTGACCGATCCGCATGAACACCATCAGTAGACACAAAAAAACCAAGGAAAGTTACAGAAGTAGTGAAAAATGAACACTTCTTCTGATTAACAAATAAGCATTCTGCTTCCAGCATCTCAAAAACAGTGCAAAGATGATCAAAGTGTGAGGCGCGCGTCGAACTATAAATGAGGATATCGTCGAAATAAACCAAGATGAATTTTTCCATAAAAGGTCTCAAGACCTAATGCATAAACCACATGAACTTACTGGAAGCATTGGATAGCACAAAAGGCATGACTCATATAAATCGTGTACGTTTCAAAAGCTGTCTTCCATTCATCTCCAAGCCTTATTCTGATCTGGTGGTATCCACTTTTCAAGTCAATCTTTGAAAAGATTGTAGAGCTGGATAGTTGATCCAACAGATCATCCAAACGGGGAATTGAAAACCTGTACTTCACAATAATTTTATTTATTACTCGACTGTCAACACACATACGCCGTGAACCATCTTTCTTTGGCACAAGCAACGTAGGGACTGCACAAGGGCTCATACTTTTGCTAATATAACCTCTCCCCAATAGCTCCAACACTTGTTATTGTAACTCTTCAGCCTCCTTGGGACTGAGGTGGTATGCTGGTCGATTAGGCAAGCTCGATCCTAGAACAAGATCAATCTGATGTTGAATATCCCTCAAAGGATGTAGTCCAGGAGAAATGTCCTATGGTATAAGGTTAGCAAATTTTGCTAGTAGTTACTGCACTTCTACTAGTAACTCAAATTCCACTAACATCACTGCACATCCCTATAATCAATCTCTTCTAAAAATATGGACATAGAAAGTAGATTAGTATTGTTGATTACTGGAGTAGGCGTTGGCCTTTCACGTCGAGGTGCTTACATAATCTTTTTCCCCTTGATTCTAAGGGAGTATGTATTTTTTCATCCATCATGGATAACACTGCGATCATACTGCCAGGGCCGACCCAACAATACATGACATGCATCCATTGACACAATATTATACCAAGCATTATTAAAATATTTACTACCAATTGAAAAAGATACGAGACATCGCCTATCTATGGTCACCTCACTGTCCTTATTCAGCCACGACAACTGGTATGGTTTGGGATGACGATTAGTTTTCAACTGTAATTTCTGGACAGCCTCATTGGACGCTATATTTTCACAACTTCCACAGTCAATGATCATTTTGCAAACTTCACCTGCAACTGTGCATGTCGTGTGGAAAATATTGGTTCTCAACCAATTGTCTCCTAAATCGCCCCTGGAAGTCAGTAAACTCTTACGAACAACCAAAGTCTTATGGCCATATCCATACAGCACATCATCAATGTTATCATCGTCATACACAGCCTCCTCAATCTTCTCAGTCTCATCTACGACATCCTCCTCAATCAACAAATTTTTCGCCTTTTGACTAGTAGATTTCCTACAATCAGTAGCCCTGTGCCCTTGTTCACCACAATGAAAACACTTAATAGAAGGTTTAGAATTACCCTGCGATATCTGCTGGATGGGAATCATGAGGGTGAACTAGCCGATTGTCTGATCGTTCCTAAGCACTGGCCTCCTGTTATGTTATTTTTCAATAGCAAGTGCACGCTGATATGCTTTCGAAACTTTCCACAGTGAGTGAAAACTGAGGACATCCTGCAGGGGCTAGTGCAACCCTCCCAAGTACCATGCCATTATCTGTTCCTCCATCTCAGATAAGTCATTTCGGCGACCAACTGGTAAAACTCCTCCGTGTAATCATCGACTGATCACAAACCTCGCCTCAACGTAATAAGGTTTGAGAATAACCGAAGGAAAGAAAGTGACCCTTCATCTTCTCCCAATCAGCGATCTTGGGCTTGCCTTGCCTGTCCCGTGAATGCCTCAACTGTTCTCACCATCCGAACGCCTTACCCTTGAGTTTAATGGCAACCAATTTTACCTTCATACGATCCGGCACTTCTTTGTAGTTAAAGATACGTTCCATTTCATTTGTCCAGTTGACAAATTCCTCAGCCTATAACGTACCAGAAAATTTGGGCAGATCCACGCAAAAACTGAGATCCCTATAACGCTCCTCCCGACCACGATGCTCCCGAAATATATCACGTAGGTGGTAGGGATTCTCAAAAATAGCATAATCAGACTCGGGATCGGAGACATCAAGGTCCTCCAAATCACGGTGTTGGACTTCCTCAATCGGAACCTGCCCACGTCGACCACAAACACGATCTCCAGCCATTGAAATTGATGAAATCTCACCCAGGAAAAAGACGTTGAAGCTCTGATACCAACTGACGCCGGGCATAATAGTGATTATTCTGCAAGCTAGTTCTACTAGCACATAGGGAAAAACACAAGATTAACACCAAAAAATACAGAGAAAATGTTTCTGAAATTTAGAGAATTTTATTATATCACGCCAAATGAAAATATGAAATAAAATAAGTAGTCTACGAAAAATTTAGCCCAAATCGGATTAAAAAGCATCTCCTAACGTGCAATCAAAATGTTACCAAAAATAGTAAAATATAACTAAATATAACTATTCGTAAGGGAAAATAGCGGAATTTGAGGATGAAAATGGCACACACCGAACAAAACTCGGTGGCCACGACGTGCGCGCCAAAGCAAGCTTTTCGGATTGTGGTCATAATCGCGATTCTAATAACCATAGCCAAAATTACAGAAACACGACTCAATTACCAAAGTTACGCGATCACTTACTATCCTTGCGCCGATTTGCTAACTCGTGATACCTTAGAGCTATTAATGTGTTATCTGACAACTCAGCATCTGACTCGAATCCTCCTGCATCACAATAGGTCATGACTTTTCATTATCTTTTTGAATAATAACACCCAATTCAAAACATCATGACTTTTATACATGCGTCCTGTGCATTTGAAAAATCGTGACTAATTATCATACCAATTGAAGACTTTCAATTCACAACTATAAAATAACTATTACTTCCAACATTACTTGCATTAAGTAAATTGTTGTCTTCCTGTAATACCACCTGAGGAAATAAGTCCAATTGAACATACCAACTGTACTATTTGAACATAAGTTTGAAAAGAAATTAACCACCGCGAGTTAGATTTAGTCAAAATTTCCAATACCATCCTCGCTCTCCATTGAAATACACTGATCAGCTGTCCTATCTGGAAATAAGTTTAGAAGAAATCAACTGCTGAGGGTTTGATTTGGTCTGAAATTTCAATGAAGTCCCCATTTTCTATTGAAAA
Organism: Fraxinus americana; assembly: GCA_035079005.1. Taxonomy (NCBI): domain Eukaryota; kingdom Viridiplantae; phylum Streptophyta; class Magnoliopsida; order Lamiales; family Oleaceae; genus Fraxinus; species Fraxinus americana. The sequence goes on along the minus strand of JAVHZT010000126.1, from coordinate 246,608 downwards.
ACTATGAATCACAAACTTTACACTACTACATAACTTTCCTGAGCTACCCAAAAATAGCTCGTGGAAATCATATATATTTACTAAATGATAAAAGTAGTTAGTTGATCTAACAACGCTACATGTACAAACATATATGCCAGGCGGTGGTATAGAATGTTAGATGGCAACATTTCATTGGAGTTTAGACAAAAATCAAAGTTAAAACAGCTAATAAAGTGCTGCAATCTCAGCACGTGTAAATTGCCTTGTACAAGTCATTTGTACAAATAGCTTTATTCTAGTATGCCTAGACACAAAAGATTTGCCTACCAGAAAAAAGAGGTTGGTGACTATCATAAATTTGGACCTTTAATTAGTCCCCGTTTAATGCACATTTTAAATGTAAAAATGCATTTTTACTATTGATGTGATGAGGAATGTGTGGTTAAAAAAGAAGGAAAAGTTATTGATGTGATGAAAAATATTATTTTATTGAAGAATATGTGGTTAAAAATGAGTAGAAGAATGCGAATGAAAAAAATAATGTAGACCAAACAGGGCCTTAGTCTCCAATTTTTTGGCACGCAAAATGGCGAGCTAATACTTTAATATGACGCTACGATAATTGGGTCTTGTAAAATAAATGATATATAAATGGGTACTACCTTCAGATCTTTCAAAATGTGGAAAAAAAAGTAGTTTAATTGTTTCAAATAGTTACAAACCTGAGCTAACCGGCATCTATCCACCCCACTAAGAACCACTGTACAATTTCCGTCCTTATTCCCCACTCTACCCCAACCCACAACCACCACTATCCTTACTACCTCGCCACCACCACCAAAATTTTTGTAGCAAACGAGGGATATTTGCTGCCAGAAATGGCAATGATTCAGGTTTGTATTAAATTTTTGAATTGTCAATTTAAACAGGCTGGCTAATGGAGGAATGGATGAGTGTCGCCGATTTATTAGAGGTTGAGGACGCACATGTTGAAAAAAAAGGTGTTGGGAATGAAAGTGCATAAGAATGGAAAAGTTAGATTATTTTACTGCAATTTACCCAAATAAAAAAGATACTTTATGGAAAGTGCATAATTGAGTGATTGTAGATCAACATTTTAAGTTAGACTCATTATATTTTGAAAGCACACAAAACACCCTAATGATTTCTGTATTTTGCACGCATGCGCACACGGACGCAAGAAAATAAGGAGATCCAAACATAATAATTTGTTTCATACAAGGAGTAATAATTTGCTGAACTTATAAAATCATATGGTTTATTGTCTTGTAGCTAGAGATTGTAATCTCTATAGAATATTTTTCATTAACAAGATAAAAAATGGAAGTAACGGGAAAAAGAACTATTCACATTTTCAAATTGGAAAATTTTCGATCATTTCGACTCGAAAAGTATGAATTTATTAAAGAAGAATATACTAAATATCGTAACAAGTATTTAGACTCATAAGGTATTAATTAATGTCCAAGTAGTTTGTCAAGGAAGACTGGAACATTAGTGTTCTGTTTAAATGCCTTATTTACTAGTTACTACAAATTGTTCTATAGCGAAAAAGTTCTCCTGCCCGCGGCGGGCAAGCTTATCCTGCCCACCTGCTGATGTGGCAGGAGAACCCTACGTGGGGTTCTCTCCAAATGTGAGAACCTCATGTTGGGTTCTCACCGAGTGGACATTATAAGCTTGCCCGCCGCGGGCAGGAGAACGGGACTGTGTTCTATAGTATATAAAACATGGGACAATTAGTTGTAAAGGTATATCATATAGGATCTTACGGGCCCACATGACTAGGAAATATCATAAGAAAGTTGAGACAATAACTCATCAGATATCAATATTTATCCTATATCCACTCGACATCTGATGAGTAGTAATTACTATAAAGTTTCTTTCCTTGAAAAAGTGCTGCTCGTGGTCTCTCTTTCACACGTTATGGTGTAAAAGCGTGACTTGTCATCCAAACTCGAGAGCACTCAACATTCATCATCACGTTTCACTCAAGCTTCAACATGACTCAAAGCGGGCTGCTTGTAAAGGCTAGCTATATCTGACCCAAAAGTCTAGCTAGCACCGACCCAATGCACTCACGATTTTCTAGTATGCCCCGCTTGGCTGAGAAGGAGATCGCTCAGTTGCCCCAGAAGGGTCATACTTTGGCAAAACTCGATTTATCGACTGCCAAGTACATATAGGTTAATATTCATGTATTAGTCCTTGTTAATCCTCTCGTGGGATCATGACCCTTTCTTTTTGACATTGTTCTACCCTATGATATGGGCAAAATGGAAAAGCATGACAATCGATTTTACTATAGTTGTTGGGAGTTGAGATCTACTATCCATTTATACTCTCCAATTTACTGTCTACACAATTACAAATTGACATGGAAAATTAAAATCGATGACAACTTTAATTTTCCATGACGTGTCAATTTGCAATTTAGTGGACAGCAGATCTCAACTCAGTTGTTGGATTGTGTGTCCATATGGTATAATTTTGTTATAATAAAATGACAATTTCATAGTAAATAAAATTTGTTTTTATTTTATTTATTGTTATTGCATTTTATTTAGTATTGAGTATGAGAACAAAAGTGTCAATGTTCACTTGTGATAATATAAGTTGGGTACTTATGTTGAGAAAGCACAATGTAACATAATTTCTATTTTGGTCATGAATAAATTGTTCACAAGCAATGTATAAGGGTAGACAACTTGCTATTGACTATCTTACCATTCGAGTTCGTGATTTCACCATCGGTACAATTGGAATGTATTGGATAGATCACGTTTCGAGTTAACTTTATTACATGATCATGCGTAGATCCATAAAGTATGCACCAAGTTTGAGCATTATCTAACACCAACTTTGTTTATGCAATTTTATTTTTTTTACAAGAATCACATCACATTTTACTATGTTAAATGCAAATTTAAGAGTTTGATGATGCTTATACTAAACTAAATAAATACTATAATGTCATGTAAAATTTAATTATCTCATCTAAAAGTACATTTGAGGAGACAAAATAACATTGTGCAAAACATTAATATTTTGAAGTCTTATACTAAATAAATTCTATGATGTCATGTAAAATTTAATTATCTCATCTAAAATTACGTTTGAGGTAACAAATTAACATTGTGCATAACATTAATATTTTGATGTAACATCAAAATTCTATGTACGCATATAGCTCATGTTTAGTGAGGATTAAAATCAAGATTTCAACTTAATCGAAATCAATAATTACTTTCAACTACATATTTCATGGGATACATAACTTTTTGAACATATATTTCATCAACTTTTATCAAAAAACTAATAAAATTTTGATATCAATCTATAGCAAACAAGGGCTGCGGACAAAATAAAAAATGGGTTGGAATCAGCTCAACGAAAATACCATCATCTAAAAATAACATAAGATGTAAATTCGTAGGCTACCGTATTCCCTAACTAGGGATAAAGTAACTTGAACCGTATTGGACATCCCTATTTAACTGTGCAATGCCTAAAAGAATACTCACACTCAATCATCTAAAGTTGAAAGTCAATTTCCTTTGCAACGATCAGCCCATCGCACATTAACTTTTACTAGGTGCAAGCAACGTGCAATGCACGTTTGCGTAGTTTATATTTAATAATTTTGTTTAAGAATTAATTTGTTATTAATAAAGATGTAATTTTTTTGGTTAATTAAATAATTAATGATGTAATGTTTATGTAATTGATAAATAATTAGATGTGTGATTTTGATGTTATGATGTAAGTTGGTGATATCGAAGAAAATAAGCAAAAGTTGATAAATTTGGAGAAATTGCTAAATTGTAAGGGATCCAGAGTTCGGAGACTAAAATGTATATACTTAAAAGTTGTGTCGAACCTCACAATGAAGATTTGAGAGTGCTTGGAGTCAATTGGATAAAGGAAGACGTCAATGGAATCAAATTTAGGCAAAAGATGATCACAAATCAATTTCCTACCGAAAAGTTATGCTCCGATGTTTTAGTCTCATATTGAAACCTATTTTTGGCATAGACAGTGATCGAATTGGAGAATGATGTCTGAATCAAAGTTGTAGCCAGATGAGTTAGCTTTCCAATGCATTTTGAATCGCCTCAATCGGATATCGGAATACAAAGTTATGATAAAAACACTGAAAGAAGGTGCAGCTGCCTGTTTAAAATAAGAAATTTCATTACATAGTCCATTAAAACAACAAATTCCGTTAGTTTTTCCGTTAAAAACAAGAAATTCCGTTACATAGCCACTTTTAATACATAGAAGATATGCCCACAATACTGTATTATTTGAAGTGTAAGATAAAATTGCTTATACTAGCTCAGAAGCAGCCTGTCCACATCATGCAAAAGAATCCTCCAAGTCTGTAGTAAATATGTACACTTTGTCTGTGAAGCAACTTCCAATTGCACTATCTATATACCTTCACAAGATGCATAAGTCTGTTGTCCTATGCTGTATTAATCCCATATATTCTTGCCACTAGTTTGTACAAGTACTTATTTTCTGAAAGCACAACACATGCAAATTTTTCTCTCTGATTATTTGTACTTCATCCTTCCTTTCTTAACACTTTTTGTATGGTCTTTATTGTTTTGTATGAGCAGATCTTATGCGTTAGATTTGATGATGGGAGTGATGAACTGTTTCTCGGATCTTGTGGGCTATCCCCATGGCCCTCATCAAGATTTAGAGTATCTAATAATGCCGCCCTCCACCATGACTTGATCATATTCTGTTTGCACGGGTATTTTTCTATCAGATTTTTTCACACACACATGTTAGGTGAATATCAATATCAATTCTTCCTGATCCAGTTCCTTAGCATACACGTATTATGATACAGATTCAATATAAAAATATAAATAGATAAAAAAAATTTATGTGAACAATCATGATGATTGATTTCTCCGGTGATGCTCGGACTCTTCAAAATGGCGGGAGTACCCGTGTTGACACTACATGATACTGGACAACAGTATGGGTACTCCATCCGGAGATGGCAATTTATAGAAGGATTTATATCTTCCAACTGTTAAACAGTTCGTGATTTTAGTCAAATGAGTTATTATTTCCATTACTAATGTTTTTAGGTTAATCGGGTTGACAAAAAAACCATATTAATAGTGTTGATAAGTTAATAAGGTTGACAAAAGAATCATATTAACTAAATTTAAACTATTTTACATTTTAAAAAATAAAAGATCCTACGCTTAGATACTTACCCCGTACCTAAGTTTGAGCAACATAGGATTTCTCCATACATTTAGAGTCAATAATTTTTACACAAAAATCTAAAGTAACTAAATTTTTTCTGTGTTATGTTTTTTCTAGCTATTCAAGTCGTGTGTTCTCTTGATTAATCCTTAACCTACGGCATGATCCCCACTCGTTGGCCTATATCTTCGTGTTTTACTTGAATCCTTATTTCTCTTACATTTATCTTATGAATTATCTTGTGTTAAGAAAGTTTATTCAATGAACTTAAATAACAATTGATCAAAATTAATAAATACTGATTCTAGTTACCTCAATTATTCTTCGATTTTATAATAGAAAGAATTGTATAAAATTTTCATTAGCGATTCTTGGAATTGTAGGTTCCAAAGGAAAGCTGCCGAAAGAGAGAAAGGGAAATCACTTTTTTTGGGCCATATATGGTTCTTTCTTCTTCCAATTTTTCTTAAATGAACATAGAATTTTGAAAACAACAGATATGATCCTAATTGTTGTCTGATAGAAACCTAACTATGACTGTTACACGTGCAGAGTCATGCTTAGGTGTTTCCATGAAGTTTCTTGAAGTCAAGTGGAGTCAATTGTGTCTATACACACACACAGAGAGAGACTTAACAAAAATAAAATAATGTTTTAGGCCACATTTTTGAATCATCAAAAATATTGTTTAATGTTGGGAAAGTTTCCTCAAAACATGCCAAAATAAAATAATGGAATTAATTGAAGTATGAAAAGAAAATACCAAAAGATAATGTAAATCAACGGTAGTATTACATGTAAATAATGGTTTATTTAATGATTTATGTACACATGATGTGGAAAGATATGATTGGATCACAATTTCTTCAACCAAATAAAAAAAATTTCCCCCTCCCTTTTTGACCTTATAAATCATTATGTATAGGTAGAATTATTCGTAAATCAATTGGTAAGGAAATTAGCAAAGTTTCCTTTGATTTACACTTTGTTTAGTGCCCAAATTTGGAGTAAATTTTAGGACATAATTGTAGCAAATATTTATGATCCTGATTTTTTTTTAGTTTTCTTTGTGGGGGTTATTCAATGAGTAGAAATAAGATGTGGTAAATTTTATTTTTTCTATGATTATAACAATTTTTCATATAGAATTTTTTTTTTTTTGACAATTTGCAATCTTTTCATATTTTTATATTTTTACAATTTCTTTGGACAAAGATTCTGAGAGTAATTTCTTTGAACAAAATCAGTAGAATCCAACTATATTTATGTTGTTGGTCATGTGATCTACTAAGTCAATTGTCAAAGATTTGAGTTGACTATATTCAAGTCACTCTGGCTACATGCCAACACTTGGATGCGTAGAATATATTTATGATGTCACATTATGTTTGTTTTGTGATTTTGAGTGTCGTACGCGAAAACTAAAAGTGTATCGCTCTTTCATTTAATTAATAAACACATAATACAAAAAAATGAAACTATAATAATAATTCCTTAAATATAAAACTATCATATAACAAAAATGTAACACTTAAAACATTTGTACGTAATCCTTGGGCACTTATTTGTCCAACTTAGTAAAAATAAAAATAAAAACACGTAAAGAATTAGCAAGAGCAACAAGTTAGTATTCAGCCTATTCACGATGTGGGATTCTGTCCAATATAAACGACTTGGACACTTGTGGGTGTTGTGTAATCCTTGTTGCAACTCAATCATCATTGAAGAAGGGAAGCACGGACAAGGTTAAGCTATGTATGAGAAAAAGAACATGGTATAGTGCGTACATATATACCCGACAATTCCCACTAGAGCCAGGGGTATAAACTAAGCATGAAAGAGAAAAGGTCCATAAAAGCATAGGACACTAATATAAAAATATTATTTTCATCTATCATTCAAAGGGAGAAGCTTTAATATATACAAAACACAAATTCCATACAATTGCTTGGAAATTGAAGTAGTAGTAGAAGAAGATTATTCAAGCAGTGTCAATGTGAGTCAATACTTCAATATTATTTTTCATCTTGTTTCTAAACTTAAAGTCCAAGTGATATATGTTGGAATATTCTAACAATATTTGGGGCCACACGTAACAAATTAAAATGTGTGGTGCTATTATTTAAAGTATAGTCATTAAAGTGATCCACAAAAGACTAATTTTTGACTAATGGGTATTAAAGTTTCATGGAATTAAAGTGTAGAGACCGGATGTTTGTTTTATATTGTTGAGGGGCCGATTTAAAACAAATGAAAGATAATGAATAGTCATTATCTTATGAATATATAGGTTATGGTCCCCAATTGTTAGTGGTGCTTCTAGATTCTGTATGTTCCCCATCAATGGAGATCAAAAGGTTGTAGAGGAGACCATGAATCAATTGGAAGATCTAACCCCATCATGCAAAGAATCATAATTTATGGTCTAAGGTATGTTTCCGCTTTTATTTTGATGTTCTCATTGATTTCAACATGGATGGTTAATTCGGTAATGTTTGATTATTGATGTTTTGGATCGATAATCACTTATAAGTTTTCTATCAAGTGGTATCAGAGCCGATCCATTGTTGAATCATTGAGAAATTGAATTTTGAAATTCTGAATTCTATGGATTTTTGATTTTATATTATGAATCTAGAATTTGAAAATCTTTATATGGAATTAGCATGTAATAATTTGGGTTATTTGATCTTTCTATTATGGATCTGGAATTTGGATTGTTATTACATAAATTTGGCATATTATGTTATGGATCTAGAGTTTTGGTATCTTAATTCATGAAATTGGCATGTTATTTTTATGGATCTAAGCATGATATTATGGATTCAAGCATATTATGTTATAAATCTAATATTTGGATTAATATTACATGTTTTTTGAGCATGTTATAATATGATTTTTGAGATAATTATATAGATCTATGATTTCCTTCAAAATTCGGATTTGAAATAAAGATTGGATTTTTGGATCTGTTGGTTTTTGGAATTAAGGTTTCAGTTTTTATAAAAAAAAAAAAAAAAAAAAAAAAATTTTTTTTTTTTTTGGTTCAACGCCGCCATTTCTTTATTCTGACCGGCGGGAGTCTTTGATAGACATCCATCAATTCTTTATTCTGACGGCCGGACAGCAAGCAGGCCCCGGGCTTTGTTGGCGTCTTATTGTGCCGACCAGCAGCTAACGACGGCCGTGAACGGCTGCAGCTGTAACGGCCGCGCCGCATTCTTGTTGAAACGGCTATTGCTGCGGTGGGGAGAAGTGCCGTCAGCCCCACTTTAGGGAGATGGAGGGGCATCTTCATTCCCCATTAAAGCATTCAATTAAGGCCATTAAATTTTTTCAGTTTTTTGGGAAGTTTTGGGGGCGGGACCTCTTGTGTAAATTTGATATGTTAAGGTCCTTGTCTACAATTTAAGGATTAGGGTTAAAATTTATGTTTTAGCCCCTAAGGTTTTAAGTTAGTTCAAGTTGGGCCTTAAGGTTATGGGTTTTAATTACTCAACCCCCTAAAGGTTAAAGTTCATCATATTGGGCCTTTTAAAGTTCTGGGTTTAATAATTCAACCCCTAAAGTTCCGCATAATTGATTTTTTGAATCCTAAACTTTCAAATTATTAACATTTAGCCCCTAAAGTTTTAAATAATTAAGTTTTGGGTCCCTAAAGTTTCCAATAATTTATTTATGACCCATAAAGTTTTGAATTAATTAATTTTAACCCCTAGAGTATTGAATTATTAACCCTTAGGCCCTTAAAGTTTCAAGATAAATACAATTAAGTATTCCGCGTTTCAAATTTTGGTATAAAAGACTCATTTGAGTATATATATAATATTCAAAAGTGAATTGATTGAAGCAATATGTTGCCAAAGCAACCTCTCTTGTGGAAATTAATTAACTTAGAATATTAGAAGGAATTCGTGTGTATGCTTGTTCATGCGGATATTAGCCGGCCCAAAGGAAGGTTAATATTTGGCCGAATTGTATGCACACTTGTGGTGGTAAATGTGTGACAATTATAAGGTTTCCATGTGAATAATAAATCAATCCAAAGATGGGTTTATTATTTGACAGGATTTATTGTCAATGTTTGATCACTACACCAAGAGTACCACTTACAGTTAATATTACTGTCCAAAGACTTGATATTAATGATGTGCTAGGTATCTTGAGATGGGACGTACCATTATTTGAATAACTTAATTGTTTATACGGATTCCAATGTAAACATGTTAATTGGGAATAAGTTCTCTATTCAGTTAATCCATCCACTTCTGCTATATCTGTCAACATCAACTCCATTCCAATGCTAATTAGAACAAACTTCAAGTATTGGAAAGAGAACATATTAATTGTTCTTGGCTGCAAAGATCTAGATCATGCGCTCCGGATTGAGCAACCCGCTTTTCTTACGGAAGAAAGTTCATCTAATGGAAAAGGGAACTTTGAGAAGTGGGATCGCTCAAATCGCATGAGTCTAATGATCATTAAGCGCGGCATTTCGGAAGCCTTTGGAGGCACAATATCTGAAGAGGTAATTAATGCCAGTGATTTCTTGCCGAAATGAGAAACGTTTTGCGAAAAACGATAAGACTGAAACAAGCACGCTTTTGCAAAACTTGATTTCAATAAAGTATAAAGGTAAAGCAAATATAAGGGAGTACATCATGAAGATGTCTCACATTGCTTCTAAGCTTAAGGCACTGAAGCTCGAGCTGTCTGATGACTTGCTCTTGCATTTGGTATTGATTACTCTTCTTGCACAATTCTGCTGATTAAGGGCAGTTACAACTGTCAAAAGGGGAAAGTGGACCCTTAATGAGTTCATTTCCATATTATGTGCAATAAGAAGAAGTGCTAAAGCAAAATAAAACTGGCATTACTCACTTGGCAAGTACTTCTAAGGATAATAAAGAATAACAAAGCTGCATTCGGTTCGGTTTAAAATAAACAGCACAAGCCTGAAAATGATAAATTAAGTTGTAACTTTTGTGAAAATCTGGGATATATAAAGAGAGACTGTACTAAATATCACGCTTGGCGTGTGAAGAAAAGTACACTTCTCATTTTGGTTTGTTTTGAGGTAAATTTAATGTCAATACCTAGACACACACTTGGTGACTATATTTCGGTACTACTATTCAAATAAGTGTGTATATGCGGGGTTGTCTGATCTGCCAAAACCAATTGATGCTGAAAGATTCATCTGTGTGGGGTAATGGCAAATCAGTTAAGGTAGAGGCTATATGAAATTTAGGTTATCATTAAAGACTGATTATTATTTGAATTTGAAAGAGACATTTACGGTACCGTCCTTTTGGATGGAATTTGGTTTCTATTTCTACATTGGACAACTATGGTTACTCTTGTTCAATTAGAAATAGTCAGTTTGATCTTTTTCTTAATTCAAATATTGTGGGTGTCAGTTCTTTATCCGGTTACGATAACCTATGTTTGCTTAATACTGTTGCCTCTTATACAGAAACCTTGTATTTGGATTTACGTGGTATTGAACATAAATTAACCAATGAAAATTCTACTTTGTTTTGGCACAAGCAATAAGGTCACTTCTCTCAAAAGAGAATGAAAAATCTTGTGTTAGAAGGAAATCAAAACAAACGTAAGGAGATTAAGTGCCATATGACTTCGGACGTCTTAAAACTAATTCATACGGTCATCTGTGGACCATTTCCTTCGGTTTCTTGGAATGGTCAACAGTCATTTATTAAGTTCATAGACGAATTTTCTCAATATGGCTACATATATCTCATTTATGAGGAATCCCAAACATTGGACATGTTCAAGGCATAAAAAAGACTGAGATTGAAAATCAACTCAGTAAAAGAATTCATTAAGTTAGATCTTACCTTAGTGGTGAATACTATGAAAGATATGACGAATCAGGAGAACAACGTCCAAGGCCTTTTGCTAAAATTTTTAGAGGAATGTGGAATTATTCCACATTACATCAGGATCTTTCTAGTAAAGATCAGTGAAGACTGGAGCTCCAAATGAAGCAAATTTTTTAAGGGGTTACAATATTTTTTTAAAGATCCCACTATCAAGTCAATTTTCAAACGGGAAATGTTCGGTTCCTTGAGGATGTAGAGTTTGCGGGGGGAGATAAGGTTATAAGGTTTGTCTTGAATGAAGAATATGTAATGAAGAATATGTATATAATTCTTCTGTTGCAATTGACAATGATCAGGTTCAAGGACAAATTCTTGCTCCAGATCTTGTTCGAGAAGCAATTTCGGATCAAGACAACATTATCAAATCCCCAATAAACAATCAAGAGATTGTTCCAGGAATTCAAACTCAACAACCTCAAGTACAAAGTCATTAAGAAAATCCACTATAAAAGGGAGAAATACAATTTTGGATGACTTTATAGTCTTTTCCAAGAAAATAAGGATGGCATGGATTAGTGAAAGAAGACCTGATAAATCAACTTTCATCAAATCATGCAAAGGAATTACTCTCCAAAGTAGATTGATGCCATGAATAAGGAGTATTAGTCTATGCAAGACAATAAAGTTTGGGATCTTGTCCCATTACCAGAAGGTGCGAACCCAACAATAAAGTTTGGGATCTTGTCCCATTACCAGAAGGTGCGAACCCATTGGTTGCAAATGGATATTTAAAACCAAAAGGGATTCGATTGGTAATGTGGAAAGATATAAGGCTCGTCTTGTAGCTAAATGTTTTACTCAAAAGGAAGGTATTGACTACAAAGAGACTTTCTCTCCAGTTTCAACGAAAGACTCTTTCAGGACAATTATGGCACTTGTTGCACATTTTGATCTTGAGCTACTACAGATGGATGTTAAGGCGACGTTTTTTAATGGTGACATTGATGAAACGATCCATTTGATACAACCAGAAAACTTTGTGTCAGGAGACCCAAAGAATATGGTTTGCAAATTAAAGAAATCCATTCATGGGCTCAAACAAGTTTCCCGTCAATGGTACCACAAGTTTCATCAAGTAATTATCTCATTTGGTTTCGAGATGAATGTTGTTGGTGATTGTGTGTATCACAAGTTCAGTGGGAGTAAACAAATGTTTCTGATTTTATATGTTGATGACATACTGCTTCCCACCAATGATATATGCATGTTGCACGAAACTAAGAGATTTTCATCAAGGAGTTTTGAGATGAAAGATCTTGGTGACGTCTCTTTTGTATTAAGGATTTGGATACATCGGGATTACTTTCGAGGTATTCATGGATTGTCACAAAAGAGCTATATCGATAAAGTGTTTAGAAGGTTTGGCATGCAGGACTGTAAATCAAGTGATACCCCTATTGCTAATGCCTCAAGGATAAATTTAAAGAAAAATGAAATACGTAAAATTCTCTATGTTTCAACAATTGAGAATTTAATGTATACTCATATTTATACAGATCCGGATAAAGCATTCTTTGTTGAAATGCTAGACAGATATTTAAACAAATTTCGGGATGGAAATTTGGAAAGCAGCCATAAGGTTATTCAGTATCCTTAGAGAACTAAAGATTACATGATCACATTCAGAAAAATCAGACCAATTGGAGATCATTGGATATTTTGATTCTGATCATGGAATATGACTGCAAAATATTGTCACTGGGCTGCATATTTTGAATGGAATTGAAAGACCATTTAAGTTAAGTTATTATGTGACAATAATAGTCTTGTATTCCAACGGGAACACGACGATGTCAAAGTCTAAAGACATTAAGTTTCTAGTTGTTAAGGAAAGAAATCAGAGTTGTCAGATTACAATAAAGCATATAAAGACAAACTCCATAATTATGGATCCATTTACTAAATGGCTACCACCCAAAGGTCTTTCATGAGCATAATGCTCACACGGGTGTTGCATCTTTTGATGATATGCCAGTTTAGTGGGAGTTTGTATTTGGATGTTGTCTATTTTAGACACATATTTTTGTCCATGGATATTCGATTTATTTCAGAAATAAAGTATTCAGTTCAGTCTCACTCTGATTGAAGTTTATGGTTGATCTCACTTAAGAAATAAGGTGGACCAGTTGGGAATAGACATGTTTGGATCACATAACATGTAATTTCCGTGCTACACTCCATGATTGATCTATGTCATTTGGTTGTATGGGTATGCGTGACCATTGATGGGTTTAGTCACGCTAAATGTGACGAAAACCGCTTTGATCCTATATCAATATGACTGATGGACGAGGTTGTTTGGAAATACCCATAATAACGATAGCAAAATTTCGAGCTCATAAGGTTATGCACATTTGAAATGTTACATGTATGGCCCAGTGGGAGATTGTTGGAATATTCTAACAATATTTGGGGCCACACGTAACAAATTAAAATGTGTGGTGCTATTATTTAAAGTATAGTCATTAAAGTGATCCACAAAAGACTAATTTTTGACTAATGGGTAGTAAAGTTTCATGGAATTAAAGTGTAGAGACCGGATGTTTGTTTTATATTGTTGAGGGGCCGATTTAAAACAAATGAAAGATAATGAATAGTCATTATCTTATGAATATATAGGTTATGGTCCCCAATTGTTAGTGGTGCTTCTAGATTCTGTATGTTCCCCATCAATGGAGATCAAAAGGTTGTAGAGGAGACCATGAATCAATTGGAAGATCTAACCCCATCATGCAAAGAATCATAATTTATGGTCTAAGGTATGTTTCCGCTTTTATTTTGATGTTCTCATTGATTTCAACATGGATGGTTAATTCGGTAATGTTTGATTATTGATGTTTTGGATCGATAATCACTTATAAGTTTTCTATCAATATACAATCATTTCAATTGTGTTTTTGAACATCACGTTGCTCGGCTAACTGTATAGATGTTAGGATAATGACGAACTCTATATTTTGATACTTTAATGTTAATTTCTAGATTTTGACTTTAATATTTGTTTGGTTTAATTGATTATTAGGTTTTTAATGCTTTTCAATTATTTGGCCATTAATTAGTTAGATTTATGATTTCTATTTTGTTTAGAAAGAATAAGAGTTATAGCACAGTAACAATAGTGTTTTAAAAAGTGCAAAGTGTGGCTATGCATGACGATCAAATTTCAAGCCTATGTGAGGCTAAGTGTAAAAGAAATACTAATTATTATTATTATTATTATTTTTTTTTTAAATGTTTAATAATTCTAAAAATCATCTAATAATTAAAATAATACGCTAAACATCTAAATTTGTAAAATACTAATTTATTTATTAATTCCTATAGTTAATCAATTATATAATTTTCAAGTTTTCGAAATGCAAAATCTAAACTATTTTTCATAGTTTCAACTTTCAACTAGACACACCCTATTTAACATATTTATAAGAACTTCGTACATATTTTCAAAGTTTCCAACAAAATGATAAATCTCTATTAAATTAATATAGATAGTATTGTAGGTTAAATATTATCTAAATCTTTATCGAATAAAGTCTTTTTTACTTTTGTACAGATAAAGTCATTTAAAATTTTGAAATTAAAGTCAAATAAGAACCTTTTAAAAAGGAAAAAATAAAAACAATAAAAAGGTTACTAAACTAAAGTCAAATAAAATATTTTTAGAAAAAGGGGAAAAATAAAAAAAAATTAATAAAGCGGTCAATTTAACAGTTAATCTCTTAATTCACGCTTACGTCATGGTAAAGCGTCTTGTGCGTGCGTCACTCCATAATGACTCATATGCGCGCTTCTTAGAATACTTGAGTAACAATCATTGTAAAATCCATTTGGAGGTAGAGATATGCCATCACGGTTTGCATGATCTCATTAAATGTCTTTGTGGTTTAATGTATATTCACGTTTTCATTCTTTTTATAAATAAATCGAACAACACAAAAACAACAAGATTTTACGTAAAAATCCAAGGTGGAAAAAAAAATCATGAGCAGAGAAGGAGTATTTCACTATAGTTAATATTGAATGATCTTTGCGTGTTTTTTATTGCAAGTATGTAATTTGTATAGAAAAAAAAATAAATTATAGGTAATTGATTTGATCTAATTTGTATGAAAATTATTAATTAAATATGATTGATTCATTTAGTTTTCAACCTAAAAAATATTATATTTATCTATTTTTTATTGATAGGTAGATGAGATTGGGGATATATGAGAGAAAGAGAGAGTGAATTACTTGCAAAAAAAAAAACATTTCCCTAAAGAAAATATTTTCTTTATTTTCAAGGAAAATATGGTCATGTGACTATAAGTAGGAAAATATTTTCCATGAAAATTTGTTAATCAAACAGCAGAAAAGTAGGAATCTGGGTAGAAAAAACACATTTTTTTTTAGAAAATATTGGCAATCAAATGCAGTTTTAATGTTCTCAATCAAGATCTAAAGCTCTCTCAAGGCTATATGAGTGTTATATTATGTTTACAAGTCGTCGTTGCTATATATAAACCCTAAACATAGAGTTATAGAATGATTAGAGTGTTGAAAACGCGGTAAAACACGAAATGGGCTTGGTTTGAACCATACCGTTGCTTGAGCACCAGGTGGGTGCCAAGCGATCGAAGACTCCGCCGCTCGAGTGGCAGGCAAATACCAAGCCGTCAAAGCTTGGCTCTAACTCCCTACTTTGCACACTCGAGTGGGAGTTGGGCACTTAGCTAACGGGAATGCGCCAAGAATTTATCCGTGGTCTATAATTTGACCTTTTCAAGACCCCTTCAACCAAATCACCAACACCAAATATAATTTGAGTCACACTTCAATACTTCCTTGTAGATAATAAATACTTCAAGTTCATATATAGGTGATGTTGTGAAAAAGATGACAATAAAAGTAAAAGATAAACACACGGATTTGCAGAGGAATTTTTATTTCTTGAGGAATCACAATCCAGTAGTTGGGCGACTACTAATTTTTCTTACAAGCCATATGTCATAAAATAACATATATATAGTCAGAAGAAGAAAAAACCCTAATACAATGAAAATACCCAAAATACCCTTGTGTGAATTCCCGCCAGTTGTGGCTGGGTGTCCAGTATAGTCAGGCTCCACACAACTCAACAATCTCCCACTTGGAGACTGATGCACCCATTGTATCACCTTCTTCCTCAAACATGATGTCCTCCACCTCTGCAACTCACTACCCATGTCTTCAAGCTAGAAGACCAACTGAAGTTGCACACAGCTTCAGTTTCTCAAGTGTAACACCCTTTGTCAACATATCAATAGGGTTCTTACTTCCACAAATTTTCTCAAGCAGCAACTGTCCATCATCTAACAATGACCATACAAAGTGATACCTGATCTGAATGTGCTTAGTCCTGGAGTGAAAAGCTGGATTCTTGGCAAGGAATATAGCACTCTGACTATCGCTATAGAGAGTACCCTTCTGATTCTTTTTGCCCAATTCTTCCAAGAAGCCCTGCATCCAAATCATCTCCTTTGCCGCTTCTGAAATTGCAATGTACTCAGCTTCTGTAGTAGATAAAGAAGCTATTTTCTGTAGATTAGAACCCCATGAAACTGCAGTACCACCCAGAGTATAAACAAACCCTGTGGTACTTTTCCTGCTATCAGTATCTCCAGCTAAATCAGCATCAACATAGCCCTTCACCTCCAAGCTCTCTCCTGAGAAACACAAGCACGTTTCTGAGGAGCCTTTTAGGTACCTCAGAATCCACTTCACTGCTTCCCAATGTTGTTTTCCTGGATTACTCATGTATCTACTCACAACTCCCACTGCATGGGCAATATCCGGTCTAGTGCAAACCATAGCATACATAAGTGAACCAATAGCTGAGGCATAAGGAACCTTACTCATGTAATCTCGTTCCTCCTCTGACTTAGGTGATTGATCTTTGCTGAGTCTGAAGTGACTGCCCAAGGGTGTGCCAACGGGTTTGGCCTTGTCCATATTGAACCTGCTGAGTATCTTTTTCACATACTCAGCCTGTGAGAGTCTCAACGTGCCCCTGACTCTGTCTCTAACAATTCTCATGCCAAGGATTTGCTTTGCAGCTCTCAAATCCTTCATTGCAAAATGCTCTGACATCTGCTTCTTTAGATTATTGATCTCATCAATGCTAGCCTTTGCAATAAGCATGTCATCCACATACAGCAACAAAATAATGTAAGAATTGTCAAAGTGCCTGACATAGCAACAGTGATCTGCCTGACATCTGATATACCCTACACTGCACATAAAGCTGTCAAATTTCTTGTACCACTGTCTAGGAGCTTGTTTCAGGCCATACAAGCTCTTCTTCAGTCTACAAACTGAACCTTCCTTTCCCTGCACTACAAACCCCTCAGGTTGGTGCATGTAGATGTCTTCTTCAAGGTCTCCATGAAGAAAAGCTGTTTTCACATCTAACTGCTCAAGAAATAAATCTTCAGTAGCAACCATGGACAACACTAACCTGATGGTTGTAATCTTCACCACAGGAGAGAAAATCTCAGAGTAATCAATACCATGCTTTTGCTGAAAGCCCTTTACAACAAGTCTAGCCTTGTACCTCTTACTGCCATCATGCTCAGTTTTCACCCGGTACACCCACTTGTTGTGCAATGCCTTCTTCCCTGGTGGAAGTTCAGTCAACTCCCATGTCTGATTCCCTAACAAGGAATCCATCTCATTCTTCATGGCCAACTCCCACTTGCTAGAATTTTCATCTTGCAAGGTTTCTTTGTAACTCTGTGGTTCTCCATCATCTGTTAACAGAATATAATTTAAAATAGGTGAGAACCGCTCTGGAGGCCGAATAGTCCTGACTGGCCTGCGAACTGCAACTGTAGGAGTGGACAGCTCTGGATCTGACTGCGGAATAATAGAAGTGGGTGCATCGGTCCCATTTTCCCCGTCACTCACATCTCTGCACTGCACCGTGGCCTCTGGTAGGTCATCCAATATCACAAACTCAGACTCCTGAGGAGCTGCTTCAACAACTGTACTGGACTTGTCCTTGTACACAATCTTCTCATTGAAGATCACATTCCTGCTTCTTATAATCTTCCGACCTTGATCATCCCAGAAACGATAGCCATATGCCTCGTCTCCATAGACAATGAAATAACATTTCTTTGACTTAGCCTCAAGTTTACTACGATCATCAAAATCAACAAGAACATAGGAAAGACAGCCAAAAGTTTTAAGGTGAGAAAATTTGACCTCTCTCCCGCTCCAAGCCTTCTCAGGCAATCCACAATCCAATGGAACTGATGGCCCTACGTTCGCCAAGTAGGCTGCGATCTTGTGCATCTGCCCAGAAAGTAGGTGGTAATCCAGCGTGCAGCCTTATGCTTCTAACACGCTCATTTATGGTTCTGTTCATACGTTCAGCAACTCCATTTTGCTGTGGTGTCCCAGGAATGGTCTTCTCCATTCTGATGCCCTGAGCTGCACAGTACTCCTTGAACCCAGCATCATTATACTCACCACCATTATCAAACCTCAAACATTTCAGCTTCAAGTCTGTTTCTGTTTCTACCATGGCTTTCCAAACTTTGAATACATTAAATACTTCAGATTTATGCTTCAAAAAATAAACCCATACCTTCCTGCTATGGTCATCAATGAACGTGACATAGTAACGAGAACCTCCAAGAGATGCCACTGGGGAAGGTCCCCACACGTCTGTGTGCACAAGATCCAGTTTTTCAGGTCTCAGTGTTCTGCCACCTTTCAAGAAACTGACCTTCTTTTGTTTCCTCATGATGCAACTCTCACACATTCCGAGATCAACTGACTTCAGTTCTGGTAGCTTACCTCCTGACAGAAGTTCTTTCATGCCCTTCTGACTCATATGGCCAAGCCTGCAATGCCATAAATCTGATGTGCTCTCTGCAAAGGTAGTAGCAATAGTATTATTCAGACCAGTAGTCGAATAGAGTGTACCCATTTTCTTACCCCGAGCCAGTACCATTGCCCCTTTAGTGACCTTCCAAGAGTTCTCCAAAAATACCACTGAATGACCCCAATCATCAAGCTGCCCAACAGAAATAAGATTCTTCTTCAACTCAGGAATGTGCCTGACCTTTTCCAAGGTCCATTTGCTCTTGTTAGGGAGTGCAATGTCAATGTCTCCCATCCTTACCACGTTCAAAGCCTCTTCATCAGCCAAGTACACCTTCCCAAAATCACCTGCAACATAGTTCTGCATTATCTCCCGATGGGAAGATGTATGGAAGGAAGCCCCTGAATCCAGTATCCAGTCATCAACTGGACTGTGGACTGCAAGCAATAGTGCATCATGTACTTCTTCAGTTACCACATTAGCACCATCATTCTCAGTTTTCTTAGGATTTTTACAGTTCTTCTTTATGTGGCCAGCTTTGCCACAATTCCAGCAAGTTGCCTGCTGACCAGGCCTTGACTTGCTCTTGCCCCTATTCGTTGATTTTGATCTGCTTTTGTTTAAGTTCCTGTCTTGTGATCTCCCTCGAGAATCAATATTCAGTGCTGAACTCGAGCCCGAGGTCTCGCCTGAATATCTCCTGCGCACCTCCTCAGCCAAAATCAAATCACGAATATCAACATATTTCAACTTTGATTTACCGACAGAATTACTGATAGTCATTCTCATGGCTTCCCAACTATTTGGCAATGATGCCAACAGTATTAATGCACGTATCTCATCATCAAATTCAATTTCAACAGACGATAATTGGTTTGTGATGGTGTTAAAATCATTCAGATGTTGTACAACAGACGTGCCTTCTGCCATCTTCAAATTGAATAACTTTTTCATCAAATATACCTTGTTATTTGCTGAAGGCTTTTCATACATACCTGACAAAGCCGTCATGAGACCCGCAATCGTCTTCTCCTTACTGACGTTGTGTGCAACGGATCTGACAGGGTTAGCCGAATAACCCCCAGAACCTGTCGATCCAACAGGTTCCAATCTGCCTCCTTCATTTTTTCCGATTTCTTCCCCAACAGTGGAAGATGGAGTTTCTTCCCATAGAGGTAGTCCTCTATCTGCATCCTCCAGTATCCAAAATCTGTGCCATCAAACTTCTCGATCCCCGATATCTTCACTTCGTCTCCAGCCATCGTTTTTCCTCAGACCCGAACCTTGGCTCTGATACCAATTGTTGTGAAAAAGATGACAATAAAAGTAAAAGATAAACAGACGGATTTGCAGAGGAATTTTTATTTCTTGAGGAATCACAATCCAGTAGTTGGGCGACTACTAATTTCGCTTACAAGCCATATGTCATAAAATAACATATATATAGTCAGAAGAAGAAAAAACCCTAATAGAATGAAAATACTCAAAATACCCTTGTGTGAATTCCCGCCAGTTGTGGCTGAGTGTCCAGTATAATCAGGCTCCACACAACTCAACTGGTGAAACATTTGTAATTCATTAATAGATTGGCTTAAACATTACAAGATATGTTTAATAGTTGTTTTGAAAGAGTCATGAACACTTTGTCATTTCCGATTCAAATGTTTTCCAAATTCTATATAATATACGTTCTAAAATTTGAAAGGACATCTCCTTTCACATTTAACAAAATTGAGGACTCAAAGGTGATTTAATGGGACAACATAGGCATGGTAATTATAGTTGGAATTTGACTTTTCAGATTCTTATGTTGCTTCTTATACCTACAAACCAAATCTTAGAATTAAGAAGAAAATCTTTGGTGATGTTTCCCCTTCGTTTCCACTCTATTTCTATGATAATTTAACCCCATAAAATAATGCCCCTTCATACTTGGCAACTCCATCATATCCCAAATGGTTATTTTCCAAGATTCTTTTACATGCACCTAATCAATATAATTATTCATATTCTAGATGGAAGAAGAAACAAAATGCCTTTTTCTACCCATATATATTTCATACATATACAATCATGCTACATTTACAATGACAATGATGGTTTACAAGATTGGTTTACAGTCATGATTTGGCATTTTTATATTCATTTATTTCAAAAAATTTAAAAACTGTTTTTAAATCAATTGCCCAGATTTTACCACATAAAAAATTGTCAACCATCATTATGCAAGTAAATTAATTCTATATATATTACCAGCTTTTACATGTTGATTAGTCTTTCTGATGAATTGTCAAATCTGAACCACAAACTCCAATGGACCACAAGATTTAAGAAATTGTGAGTAGCTTGAGAATATTTGGTATATACACAAGTATGTTAGGAAAGTATTTATAAATATTTTAGCCATATTATCCAATTCAATTGCAAAAAAAAAAAAAAAAAAAATCAACAGTAGATCATAAGTTTTATAATGAATATCCACCTAATAAACCCTTTAACTGGATGTAAAAAACACAGGACTTTCTTTAGAGAGAAAGTTTTGCAAAAAATTTGTACGGGATTAAGTAGGGACCCTTTGGTATCTATATGTAGACAACCACTACACAATTTTAGTAAAATTCAATAAAAAATGATCAAATGTATAATGGAAAAGTTATGGATTTCATAAAATTTGTGATTAAAATTAATTATTGAGATATTAATTTGATTTTAATCCAAACAAAACTTGGCCTGTATATCCAAATTTTTATACATGCACAAGAAAGTCGTGAAGTTTTGGAAAAAAAAGCGATCTTTCCTTTTAACTCGTATCTTTAGTAATAAATTGTTGTTCAATATGTCAAGGTTTCACACGTGCTACAGTACATGTCCAAGATTCACAAATCCACATTTCCATGCAAATTTCTCTCTATATATATGGCACCTTCATTCATAAGATTATATCATACAGTCATACCTTTCTTAAGTTTCAATCTCCATTTTCTCTCTCTAAAAATGGCTAGTCCTTGTCTAATGCCTGCACACTTTATTGTCTTCTTCATCGTAAGTCGTTTAATGTCCATTATAAGGAAGTTAAGGCGATCAAACAATTCACTTGATTCTGAAATTGACTACCCAGTTGTCGGTTCTAAGCTTCGCTACGATCTTGAAGCCATTGGACTTGCCTCGACCGACTATGGTAATATTGTTCAAGAAATTCCTTCCGCAGTTCTTTATCCAACATCCATAGACGATATTATTGAGCTTATCAAACTCTCTAACAAATGTCCACTCCCATTTAACGTGGCGGCACAAGGCCATGGACATTCTGTGAGAGGACAGGCCATGGCACATAATGGGGTAGTGGTGAAGATGCTTTCTTTAAAGAAGTACTACAAAAATGGGAATGGAATTAGGGTTTCTACATCAGGAAATTATGTAGATGTTGGAGGTGAACAGCTTTGGATTGATGTACTGAATGCCACACTAGAACATGGCCTTGCACCTGTTTCATGGACAGACTATTTGTACCTATCTGTTGGGGGTACACTTTCTAATGCTGGAATCAGTGGACAAACCTTCCTCTATGGTCCTCAGATTAGCAATGTTCTTGAAATGGATGTTATTACAGGTACATTTTCAAATCTGTATACATTTCTTGCTATCGATGCAGACCATCGATTAAGCATTAAGAGAATCTACGACATAAGGTCCAAAAACTAGTGCTTGGGGTGACGTTGTGCTTTTGTGAACTATGGTTGCATCTCCTTAGATCACCTAGTTACCCTAGTTTTAAAGTAGATTTGTGTTCAAAATGTGATAGCACACACAAATTGACAATATATGTAAAAATATCATCATTGGATTTTGATTGGTTCTGGGCACTTGGAAGATCTTCTAGGTAGGATCGATTCACGTGATCAGAATTTTGTCGAAGGAATATGTACCTGGATGTGTTAGGTACATAGTACCATAGCTCATGAGATTCATGACTATATATGTTTATTTTATGTGAATGACAGAACTTGTAGCAGAATCTCTAGCAGGTACATGCAATTTTTGCAAATATATGCGCACTTCATTAACTGATGATTTTGCCATTTGTCTCATTTAGGTAAAGGGGACTTCATGACTTGCTCCAAAGACAAGAACTCAGAATTATTTTATGCAGTTCTAGGAGGTCTGGGCCAGTTTGGCATCATAACTAGGGCAAGAATTTTCATAGCGAAAGCACCAAAAAGAGTGAGTACAATAAGATTTACACTTTTTAATAATCAAAAAAAGTTTCTGCAGTCTGCCACTGAATTCTTGAATCCTAGGCTAGGGTTGACCAACCTACTAATTTGTAATTCCACAAAATTTGCATAAAATAAATAATTTTATCCTTGCACGAGCAGCGTCATTTGTGTCCAGTCATGCATTTGACGAAAGAATGAATTTGACTTGTTCGTGTTGAAGATCTAAACATGACTTAAACAAATATGAATTTAGCCTGCCTTAAGAGCGTGTTCGGTAGATATTAAAATTGAAAAATTAGCAATTATTGTTGACTTTTATTAGACGAGTGGGACCCAATAATAGTTATTTTTTCAATTTTAATTAGATTTTAAACTTAGTGAGACATGCTATTTTGATACAATTACCTCAATAAAAAAAAAAGTTTTCTTCTTAATTTTGTGCTCAAATTTGTTGTGTTGCTGATTTGTGTTCTTTGTTTTAATTAGGTGAAATGGTTGAGAATGCTATACAGTGATTTCTCAATCTTTACAAGAGATCAAGAACATCTTATCTCAATCGAAGGTCTAGAATATTTGGAGGGCTCTCTCATGATGGACTATGCTCCTGCAAATAACTGGAGATCTTCCTTTTTCTCACCTTCTAATGAATCCCAAATTACTTCTCTTTTAAAGAAACATGGGATCCTCTATTGCTTAGACATGGTCAAGTATTATGATGATGAGACCGTAAAGTCGGTCGATAAAGTACGAGTTACATGTAGTGTACTCTATTACATGTTTGGCCTCTAATATTTGACACTATTATATAAGTTTTCTTTTTCTTGCTCTTTCAGGAAGTTGAAATGCTGCAGGAGGGATTGAGTTATATTCCCGGTTTTTCTTTCACGAGGGATAAAACCTATGTTGATTTCCTAAATAGAGTTCGACAAGGGGAAATATCACTAAAATCAAAAGGGTTATGGGATGTTCCTCATCCATGGCTGAATCTCTTTGTACCAAAGTCCCATATTATGGATTTCAATGCTGGTGTTTTTGTAGACATTATTCACAGACAAAAGAAGATCACAGGGCCCCTACTTGTCTACCCAACAACTAAAACTAAGTACTTATCTTGATCTAACTGTACTGCACTCAAGACTGCACACATGGGAGTGTGGGTGGTCATCACAATATTTTTATATATAAATAATCCATATATGCCTTGCCTGTTCAACATTTTTGTCTCTCTATGAGAAAATCTTGTCACTGACTCAATCTATATATATATATATATATATGAGAAAAAGTATTTCTAGTTTGATGGCCTAATGGTAATGTAATACTAAATTGTACAGATGGGACGATAGCATGTCTGCAGTTACACCAGATGAGGATATCTTCTACTGTGTGGGACTATTGCATTCAGGCAGTTTTGACGACTGGCAAGATTTGGACAATCAAAACAATGAAATTCTGGAATTCTGTGATAGAGCTGGAATAAAGATGAAGCAGTATCTTCCACACTACAAATCCAAGGAAGATTGGATAAAGCATTTTGGTTCGAAATGGAACACTTTTCTAGAAAGGAAAGCACAGTTTGATCCAAGAAAGATATTGTCACCAGGACAAAAAATATTTAATTCTGTTTGAAACATACATGCATAAACTTCTTAGCCATTTGAGTTTCTTAGACAGTAGAACTTGCAGATTAATTAATTTTAATTTTTAATTATCTTTAAATAAAGATTGTGGTTAATCATTAATAATTATTTTACCCAGTTATTGGAATGGAGCACCTTATGTTTACATATAGTAAAATTTTGGAGATGCGTTTATAAGCTTAAGTATCGAAGTGTCTAGTTGGATAAATTAGTGTTAGTGGTAAAATTCTAGCCAAATAAAGATAAAAATAATAGACAACATGATTATTCTTCACAAAAATTGGTATTCTTAAATGAGTTATGATAAAAATTAAATTTTCAGTAGACATCGATAAAAGTTGATGAAATATGTGATTGAAAAATTAGATCCTATAAAATTCACTTCCGTAGGTGAAAGAAATTTGGCCTTAATTGTTCACACAGTGAAAAGGCAGCTAAGTATAAATTTGTTTCTCTTTTTGACTTAGCTGTTAATTCACAGTGTTTTCTTTATACAATCTGGCGTGATTGAAATTAAGAGGTTAAGTATTGATGCCTTGATTGTTCACAAGATGAAAAGGCGACAAAGCACAAATTTGTCTCTCTTTTTTAGGCAAAAGGGTTGAAACTTATGATGAGTATTTAAATAAGTTAAAAGTAATAATATTTGATTACAACAAATCTAATCATTGTGCCGGTTGATGAACTGTATGGGGCGGCTAAAAGTGATTGTGTGTTCGTGCGGTACAACATTAATTAATTGATTATTTTATATTTTAAGAAAAATTAAAAGTGTATAATGACAAAATAACTGAGTGTTGAAAGTATTTGTTTAGGACAGATTTCAAATACATTTATAGCATATCTTTAGGGCAATCGATCGGCCAGTCAAGAAAAATTTCAAGGATAAATTTTCATCGAATAATTATCAAAACGTACTCTCCCTCTTTCTTTCCTGCTCTCATATTTTTTAACAGAAGCAAATCACACTCACCTCCGTATCCTCCACTAATAGATGCCCCATCACGTGCTTAGATTAACTTTTATATGCCCGTAATTATTTATTAAGGCCCCGTTCGGGAGGGATTAAAAGTCAATTAAAATTGAAAATATGGCCGTTATTGGACCCCACTCGTCTAATAAAAGTCACCAATAACGGCTATATTTTCAATTTTAATCTGATTTTAATCCCTCCCATACAAGCCCTAAAGTTTAGGATAAAATTGCTCCTAGATTTCTAGAAGCTGAGAAGCAACACCCCACCCCATGCAAACCAATCCTTCATATGACTGTATAATAAATATATACTTTGTCTGTAAAGCATCTTCCTATTGCACTGCATCTATATTCCTCACCAGTTGCGCACGATCGTCATCATATGTTGTATAAATCCGCTTCCATTTTCAACAAAAAAATCCCACAGCATCTCGCCACTATTTTGAACAAGTAATTACTTTCTGAAAGCAGAATATATGTAAAGTTTGCTGTCTCTGATTAACTGTACTTCATCTTTCCTTTCTTAAAATTTTTGTATGGTCCTGATTTCTTTCCATGAGCAGATCCTGTGCATTAGATTTGATGATGGGAGTGGTGAACTGTTTCTTGGATCTTGTGGGCTACCCCTCATGGCCCTTATAAAGATTTACAGTATCTAATCATACTGCCCTCCACCACCACTTGATCATATCCTTTTTGCACTGCTATTTGTCTATCAGATTCTTTCATATTTGATACACGAAATTCAATATATACGGTACACACACAAGTTATGTCAATATCAATATCAGTTCTTCGTGATCCAGTTCCTTAGCATATACGTATTCGATATAGATTCCATGTATATATTTATACAAAATTCTGTATGAATTCAATATTCAAGATGAATGATGTCTCCAAAAATTAGTCTCGGCACAAAACTCTATAGTAACTACATATTTTGCAGCTATCATAGGCCGTGTTATTTTGGTCCATGTCTCCCTTTCTTGACATGTTTTATCGTGGTCACAACGTTCTTATGAATGGGAACCTCTTTAGGTTTACGTAAAACATGTTTTTCTAACTATTAATTCTTTCATTGTTCTGTTGATTCTCATTTTTTACTTTATTAATTAGTCTTAACATCATTATTTCTACTACGTTTATCTCGTAGATATCTTATCAATATTTGATAAAATTTTGAATTTTAAGTAGGTGAGAATCAAACTCAACAGGTGCACATCTATCATTCTCAATATTGTATTAAAACATGAAAATAAAGTAGTACAAGAGTCCAAGAAACATCGGTTCAATCAGACTTGAAAATAACAAAACCAAACAAAACTTAACATCTATTTGGCCCTAATTTTCCAAAGCTCATTTTCAATCACACATTTCATTAAGTCACATTTTTTATTAACTTTTCAACCATACATTCGTTGACTTTTTCGAATCTACTAAAAATTAATTTTTTAGCAAAACCAAACAGGGGCTAAGCAACTAATAAAAGTGATAATTGCAGCCACCACACCACTAGCTACAAAACTAGAACAAAATTAAGATAACGATTGATCAAAATTGATAAATACACTGTCTAGTTACCTTTCTTGGATCTTATACAAAGGCTAAATCAAATCTTGTAAAGGACTTCGAATCTAATCTTAAAGCTGTCACAGAAAGAGTTGTGTAATATTTACATCATTGATTCTTGGAATTGTGGGTTCCAAAGGAAAGCTGTTGAAAAAGAGAAAGGGAAATCACTCTTTATGGGCCATTTATGTTTCTTTTAATATAGAATATAGAAGATTTTCTTGGTACCTTCTTGCAAGTAGAATTACGGAAACATCAAATTTGATCCAAAATTTTGTTTTATAGTGTTAGGTTTTTAGTTGTATTAACAATTTTTTAGACAAAATGATTATTGTAAAAGAATAGGATTGTTATAGAAGAATTGTAAAAGTCAAGTAGTCTTTGAAGGGTAGTATAGTTCTTGAGTCCAAGATGTTCAAGATCACATATGATCAAGGGAATACAATTAAAAGTTTAAAGAGTGTCAAAGAGTTGCGCAAGTTATGTTCCAAATTTGCAGTCGCAACTTGAAATGCATTTTTCACATAGAAACAATTGGAATTTGGACAATGCTATTTCTAGAAGAATTATAGCCTTTTGAGTTATATCACGAGAGAGAGTTATGATAGAAATACTGACGACTGCTCAGTTGCTGATCAACTGTCGCTAGCTTGGCGCTCAAGTGACGGTCGACATTCAGAAATGTATTTTGCTTCAAACACTTGGTTATTCAATCCCTTTTCATCCCAAGCACTTTTCCATATATATATCATATCCTATGAACGTCCAAAAGGGTGTTTGATCATTGTTTTAATCCTTATATTACTATTCCAAGATTCAAGAACACATTCAAATATTGAGGGTTATCTTTTGATTCTTGAGATCAATCAACTACAAGTTTGGGAAAAATATCCAATTCATATAATCCAAAGCACTCACTTCCTAAATATCATTGTGAATGTACTTTTTCAGTGACTTTCAAAGATTGCTGAAGTTTGAGTAGAAGTTGACCAAAAGCACATGAAGAGTACAAAAATGAGGTGTCATTAGTGTTCCACAGGAGATAGACGATTCCAGAAGATCGGGAGCACGTGTGATTTAAGCATGCTCCAGCGGGTCTTGGAGATTGCATAAATTAGATCAACGAATCTTGTCTTGTGGGTTTTCTATGCTAGATCATACTGTAAATTCTTATTATCTATAGTGAAAACTACTGGCTTGGTCCTAGAGTTTTTACTCAGTTGAGGGTTTTCTCTGTCATCAAATCTTATGTTATTTACTACTTTAATTATTTATAACGGCAATTCAACATAGGATAATTTGATTTGATTGACTAAATGCAATTAAAAAGTGATTTGTTGTTTTTAATTGCTAAATTTAATTTTGCGTTATTCAACTATTATGTGATTTTAGAGTTGAGCTAGTAACTTTTTGATAGAAACCTAACTTCGACTGTTACGCATGTGCCAGCTCATGCTTAGTTGTTTTCATGAAGTTTGAAGTCAAGTCCAGTCAATAGTGCCTACACACACAATATACAGAGAGAGAGAGAGAGAGAGAGACTTAACTGTTAGTTTTGGACCACTGATTTGAACCATCAAAAATAGGACAAATAGTTTCTCGATGATTCAAGAATTATTACTCGTGTTGCACACAAAATACCAAAATCTGATGCCAGATATGCACGTTATTCATGTAGGGACTAGAATCCAACTGTATATATGCTGTTGATCCTGTGATCTCCTAGGTCAATTGTCAAAGATTTGAGTTGAATATGTATTCCATTTCACGATGGCAACATTTGTTTTCTCCAGGATGCAAAGAATGTATTTTTGACGTGCTTATGTTCTGGTGTTAACATAAGCACATAATTTGTTATCGAGCCAATTAATAAACATTCATATATATTGTAGATGTCGTCTTATTGCAACTCAATGATCGTCGATGGAGCAAGGACAAGATTGAACTATGTCTGAAAAAATGACCATGATATAGTGTGCACATTCTGGATTCATACTATGGCGGTGCATAAGCTAAGCATAAAGGTGTTACACATACGAACAAAAAAGGTACTTTAATCTCAAAAGGCGATTTTTAATCAACAATTTGGTAAATTTTCGCAAAAATAAGTAAATAAATAAATAATCGACATACATAGTTTAAAATTTACGTTATGGACGTAATCTATTTGGAGCATAATGAAATTATTTTCTTAATTTGATAAGAGACTTATTGATTCACATTCTTTATAATGTTTAATCTAATTCGGTGGACTGATAAAATGCAAGTAATAGTGAACACGATATGATGAATCTTATTATGGAACACGATATAAAATTATATTTATACATTGTTGTATGATAAACAAAAATAGAGAGAGGTCGTGAAAAGTAGAGATGATATCGGACTTAATCCAATACCAAATTGTTGGAGGAAAAAAAAAGAGATTATAGCTACAATATTAAGTAATTAATCAAAAGAACATAAAAACAAAATAATTTGAAGAGAGTGGAGATTTTATTGTAATATGGAAAAAGAATATAAAGATTTTGTATTTATAATTTATTTAATTTCTTACTAAATCATAATAAAGAGCCAACTAAACATAGGGAACAAATAGAGGACATCTAAACCCTCGAGTGGAGTTATAGTTGAAGCAGATTGCAAGAAACAGAGTCTAAAATGGAGTAGAGGAGAAAAAATTCCGTAGGGGAAGTCGTGCCACTCGGGCGCCGCCGTAGAGCCGTGGCAAAAAATATCTCGGCGTCGTAGCACTGCAATGCTCATTCTCGGGTCTTTTACTTCAAAAACTTGATCTTTTTCATCCAATGTCCTCTTCAAATCCAACACAAATTCATATTCCCAATTTGGCTTCCAAGTATAACTTTAATTAGAATTTGTCAAGCAAACTTGAATAGAATTCAACAATATCATTTCAAATCGGATTCTTCTTATTGTGCACTTTAATTTGCGTTACACCCAAATTCTAATAATCTTCACCTTGGTACGAATTTGAACGAATTTCAAAGATTCTCCATCGCGAGACAAATTCTGCTGCAAAAATAAACTTCAATTTTTAAACAAAAACACAAACGAAATTCTCCATCAAAATTCCAACTGAAAATATTCTTCATCTCTACCACCCCAACTGGGGCAAAATCTTAATAACTAAGTATTAACAAAATTTCAAGCACTGGGTTTGTACATCACTATATAGGGCAGAAAAAAGCCGTGAAATAGAATCACCAAAACAGAATGCATCAAAAGAAGGATCTCAACTAGAATCAATATCCTTAACCCCATTCAAATCATCAACTAAATTAGGAAAAGTATACCTATGTGGAATCTTATGGCCAAAAATGGGTCTTTTACTAGCAATTGAATGCAATGACACTACCGATAATGACGGCAAGGCAGATTTACCCATAACTTCTAAATTCAACTGAGATGTATTCCTTAAAATCCAACTACAAATCTACCTGAGTTCTTAAGATATGATGATTGCTCAAAAATTCAATATAACACTGTAAGATATATAAATGTGATTTTCAATGTCCCTCTAGCAAAACGTAGGCTCCTTTATGACGCTGAACAGAATAGTGATTATTCTGCAGGCTGAAGTTCGACAGTGATTAACAGAGAAGAACACAAGAGAAAATGCCAAGAAAACAAGAATAGTCTTTATTATTCATCCAATATGCGAAAACAACCCATAAGCCCGGTTAAATACCTAAAAAATCATAATTATCGAACTTTTACCAAAAATAGCAAAATCCCAATATTTATACCAAAAGAAAATGCGTAATAAGAGAAATAATATCCCAAAAATCGGGATCGAATAAAGTTCGTAATCTATGTTAAAAAAGCAAACGAAAGATTGCTAAAAAAGTCAAAAAATAACTTAAATTGGGGTTTCGGAAAGGAAAACTGGCGAATTTGCCCTCAGAATATCAACGTGAGCGTTGAAAAGAGCTTTTCAAATTGGGGTCATGAGCTCGATTCTGATAACCGTGGCCAAAGTTATAGCCAAAATATCGAAACGTGTCCAAAAAGGCCTCAATTAGGAAATATCGTCAATTACTTGCCACTTTTTCGCTGATGTGCCAACTCATGGTATCTCAGGGCTATCAACGAACTATCAGACAACTCGACATCATCTGACTCGGATCCTCCAGCATCACTTTATTAATCTCCAGGACTGTACTTTTAATAGTATACAATTACCTTTTTGAATCAAGAGTACTTAAAGAGATAAAATTTCTCTTCAAATTTGGAACGTGTTTCACTGAATCAAGTTTTCTGACCGTCCCCATCAAACATCTTTATTCTAACCCAACAAATAATAGCTATCCGACAAGGTGTATTATTACAGATCAAAACAACACCTTTTGAAACGTTTTCATATGTGAAAACAAATCCCGATTAGAAGTTACATGAAAAATGCAAGTTGTATAAAAAAAGCTCTCCATCACCATTAGAATTTTCTATAATACTTGTTTCTCCTGAAGTTTCTGATCACTGATTTACAGTAAATTTTGATTTATTCTACAACTTATAACAATCGTTATCAAGGGCCCATTTTTATTGCAATAAATTGAAGTTAGATTTGAACTTGCCCTTGAACGACCACAATCAACATTGAGGCCATCTCCATGACCATCAGATTCAACAAGATACTTCATCTTCTCATTTGAATATAGAACATCATAAAATTCTTTGATGGTAAGAGTATCATGACTATAAAATCGTGTCTCTAAAAGACATCTATGAAGCGGGCAATGAACAAATTAAAATAAATCCCAAATCTTCTTTACCATATTTTACGGTCTCCAAATCAACGATGATTTCCTTAAAAGAAGTTAGGTGATCTTCAAGAGATGTACCTTCTGTCATAGACGTTACTTCAGATGTAATTTGCTAACAAAACTCTTCGTCGTGTATAATTGTTCCAATTTTAGTCATAATGCAGCGACTGACTTCTCTTTCAAAACATCCTGAAAAAATATTATTTGAATGATGAAGATATATTTGAGATAGGGCCTTTTGATCTCTCTGTTGCTTCTCCTCCGGAGTCTAAGTTGTGGGCATCTTATCAATCTCAACAACGCATCATCCAAATCTATCTGAGCGAGTACTATTCATATCTTTCTATGTCACAAACAGAATATTGTATTGAGATCGAATAGTAGAATATCGTACTTCATTGTTACAATAGAACACTGTATTGAGATATTAACTTGATCAAAACCTCAATCTTCCTAAGAATTTCAATACCAAAAGTTCTTATACTAGTTTGTTGTGAAAAGAGGAGATGATACCAGATTTAATTCAATGCCAAATTGTTGGACAAAATAAGAAATTATAAATATGAAATAATTGATCACAAGAACAAATTAATTTGCTGGGAATGGAGATTATATTATAATATAGAGAAAGAATTCAAAGATTTTGTGTTCGTGATTTGTCTAACTTCTTACTAAATCATAATGAAGAGCCAACTACATATAGAGAACAAATAGGGGACATCCAAAACATCATAGTAGAGTTTTAGTTGAAGTAGAATGCAATAAACAGAGT
Organism: Fraxinus americana; assembly: GCA_035079005.1. Classification (NCBI taxonomy): domain Eukaryota; kingdom Viridiplantae; phylum Streptophyta; class Magnoliopsida; order Lamiales; family Oleaceae; genus Fraxinus; species Fraxinus americana. The sequence continues at coordinate 213,655 of JAVHZT010000126.1, read as the reverse complement.
ATGGGAGAAAAACATTGCACAGGGAGAAAAACAGCAGGGTAGCGCCGGTCAAAAAATATACTGGCACCCATTATTCGGTCATTTAATTCAAAAACTCGATTTTTTCATCCCAATGTTCTTTTCAAGTCCAACACAAATTCCTACTCCCAATTTTGCTTCAAAGTAGAAATTCAATTATAATTCACCAGGTAAAATTGAATATGATTCAACAATAACATTTCAAATACGACTTTTCTTAATGTGAACTTTAATTATAACTCTCAATTATATTCAATAAAGAATTTGGATCACACCCACATTCTAACATTGGGCATATTGTATAGAGATTAAGATTATTTTATTGAACTATCATAATTATTTTTATCCACTAATTAATTAATTTCAATGATAATAAAGTATGATGATTTTCCTATTTGGTTAATAGACTAGTCGATTTACATTCCTTGTAATGTTTAAGCCAATCTTCTGGCTCATTATAGTTTATAACTAGTGAAGGCCCAAGAATGACTAAGCAAGTGGGGGGCGAAATGGTTATTTAAAACTTTTTCGTAAAGTTAATATAAATAAAAGCAAGTACGGACCAAATAGATAAATTCAAGTAGTAAATGCAATAAGTAAAAGAGAGAGATGATGCAAACGATATAATTATGGAGGTTCGATCTAAAACAATGATCTATGTCATCCGTTACCGATCTCTCCGGCACGAATAAGGTATTTTCACTATATTGATTGACTTATGGTGCAATTCAACCATTGAAAACACTTCCCGTAACTTATAAACAAGGAGCAACGATCCTTATATAATGTTGACCTTTACATGACCTCAATACGACCCACAAATTTAATAGAAGAGTGATTTTACAATTGAAAATTTTCTCTTAATAAATGATATAAAAATTAAGTACCAAGAGAGAAATATACTAACACTTTAATATATAGAAGTGAATGAAGCTCAAGTGTTATGTGAGAAAAACTTTGATGAGTAAAATGATTTTCAAAAGTTTATTCAATTAAAAGTTTTTCAAAATAAATGATTTGGTAAAGATGAAACCATATTGACATCCTTATTCCCACACAGACAGCACACATATGCGAGGGTGCATGATTTCTATGATGATATTAGGTAGGATATTGGACATTTATTATAGGATCTACCTCCTCTTATGGTGGAGCAGATAGGGGCTATACCTTCATGTGCGGGTGCCTTGGATAGAAGTTTTTGGCGAAATACATTGGATGGTAGTTTCGTTACCAAGTTAGCATGGCAGCTCGTACATTCGATATGCTAGTATTAGGATTTGTAACGGTTACTATGGAGCTCCATTTTACCCGTCACTATCTCATTTTTCTGCTGGAGACTATGGCAGGACCTCATTCCAGTAGATGTGGTTATTTAGGGGAGGGTTGGATGTTAGTGGCTTCTCACTGCCAATGTTGCTCCAAGATTGAGATTATCAGTCATATTTTCAGTGACAGTAGCATCTCCAATCAGGTATGGCAGCATTTTTTACGATATTTTTCAGATACCTATGAGTCCAGAAAAGGGAGTCAGAGATTCCAGAGATTGAGGTATTCTGGACTGTATGTTTGTTGTGGACACACTCGCATTATCATTCATCTACTGATATTTTGGAATCTATGGACCGCGAAAAATGATGCGAAGTATAAGGGGATTCACATGGTAGCCAGACGTATCATTTGGAGGGTCTATCGTATGATCTCTTTTCTTCATATGGGATAACTGTTTCGAGCGGTGCATTAGCTATGGTATTTGACACTTGCACCCATATTTGGTATTTTTTTGGACCCCCTTCCCTATCTTCCCATATTCTAATTTGGTGGCTCACTTCATTAGTCGAATCTGTTAAGATCAACACTGATGGATGCATCAAGGATGGTTATGCGAGTGGGGAAGAGATCATCAGAGTCACGTTGGACACTGTATCAAGGCCTTCTCAGCTTCGTATGGACGATGAATGATATTAGATGCAAAGCTCCAGGCTATTCTTGATGGGCTTTTACTAGCTCAAGGATTGGGTTATTCAGCAATTTGGGTTAAGTCAGATTCTATAGTGGCTATTCACTGCATTACTAGAGGATGATGATCATGGGCTATCTAGGGCATACTTAGACGTATCACAAACATCATATCATTCGACAAAGATACAGTCTCCCACATTTACAGAGAAGGAAACTAGGTTGCAGATACTCTTGTTGCTGAGGGTTGGGATCATAGACGATATCAGGTATATGGACCACTTGACTTACCACGACATATTAGAGCACTAGTACAAGTTGACAGACATGGACTGTCCAGTATTAGAGTTTGAATTTTATTTGAACTTTCAATCCTTATTTTTTGTCTTTTTTACATTAGTTCTTATTGTAAAGGAAGTAGTGCTTCCTTGTATTATGCTTTATTCTTCGTCATTTACTTTCATTTTAAGGAAAGTGGTACTTCCTCATTTACTGCTCTTATTATTTTCATGTAAATATGGTATTCCTATGCCACAAGTGATGGCATATTAATAAAATTTCGGAGGTACCACCCTTCTTTAACTAAAAAAAAAAAAGTAGAGAGTATATTGTATTTAATGAATTCCTTGAAAATGCTACTTACTTATATATTGGACATAAGATAAAACAAGATTTTGTTACAAGCACGATAACGTTACGAAGTTTTGGACAAAAAAGTATAAGAAATCTTCCATTTAATTCGTACGTTTGATAATTAGTAGTTGTGTAGTATGTCAAGATTTCTTGTTTGCTACAGTGCTAGCGAGTACATGTCCAAGATTCACAAATCCACAGTTTCATGCAAATTTCTCTCTATATAATGCACCTTCATTCATAAGATTATATAATACAGTCATAAATCTTTCTTAAATTTCAATCTTCATTTTCTCTCTCTAAAAATGGTTAGTCCTTGTCCAATTCTTGCACATTTCGTAAGTCGGTTAATATACATTGTCCACGAAAATATATTTTGAATTAAAACCACCGTAAGTGTAGAGTTTATTAACAAGTAATAAAGTGGATTTGAGTACAAGTATCGTCCCACATAAATTGATTTTGTTCAATTTTAAATATTGCAACCTTAACTGAAATATGAATAATATGGTGTATTTGTTTGTGATAAGATTATTACTAAAATAATCTACTTATGCAATTATGAGTAAATTAACTAAATTAAATGCAAATTAATGTGTGTAATAAATGACAAATGCGCTAGGATCCTGAATTCTCATGCAATAATCATTTTAAAGTTTAGTTCTACACTTTGACAATGCAATTGAATTTTGAAGAATCCATATTCCTATTTGATTTAACAATCTCTCCCGAATAATGTTAAATCTACTCTTATATATGATCCAACTATATTTCTATGACGGATGCCAACATACAAGAGTGTATGAATTTTTTATGAACACTTAAAGATTCATATAGAACATATCAGTATATTTTTATCTCATATCGGACCATATGAGAATTTACACCACGTCGAATCTATTTTCCTTGTTTCGAATGCATAAAATAAGTCACAAAATTCATACAATCACCACAAGAATGTACGCCATCACCAATGGAAAATTTCATTGGTGAATCCCAGATTTTCGTTGGTAAATGGGTTTTCTAACGGCAAAATGTCGATGGTAAAATCCGTTGGTAAAACCTCCGTCACTAATTTACTAACGGCCAGAGGGTTCGTTGGAAATATACCAACGGAATAGCGATGGCATTGTATTTCGTTGCTAATTACCAACGGCCGTAAAATATGTCGTTTAACAACATTACCATAGCATTGGTCCGTTAGTAAATTATCAATAAAAATTTTTCGTTAGTAAGTTCATTGGACATCACCAAGGCCTTTATCCATAGAAGGTCCATTGGAGATCACCAACACTTTTTTCTATAGAATGTTCGTTGGTGATTACCAACTGTTTTTTTCAATAGTAATTTATTGGAGATCACCAACAACAAGTTTTGTAGGAGTTTTGTAAGGTCTTTTTTAAATTGCCCATTCCGTTGGTAAGTACGGCTATATCAATATTGTTTTTTCTTCTTCGTATAAATTAATGGTTTTAAAAGATAAAATATAACGTATATCATAAAAAACACCAAGTCAATTTCATTAATTGACATAATTGGACAATATAAAAGTTCCAATATCACCAAATACTTCAAAAGTTCCAATATCACCTAATACTTCCATACAACATTTTTACCCCAACAAACAAACAAAAAGATGTTAAACAAAAGATTGTTCGGTTTGCAATGTAATGCACTAGTTCTCACATTTTTAGAAGGACCACATTTTTCATTGAGCAAAAAATGTTAAACAAAAGATCATGGAAGGACCACATCTTTCATTGAGCATGCTAATCATCATTTTCTCAAATGCAATACGCTTTGCTTCTTCGTTATGCCTGCTCACTTCCATTTGCTTCTCAAACTCTAGTCGTCTCCGTTCCTCTTCCACCCTTGCTTCTTCAATTTTCTTCGTATTTCGTTCTTTTCCCTTGTCAACTCTTCAATCTTTTCACAGGCATTCTGAAGTTGCTCTTTCAAAGGACTGTCTTCATTATCTTGGGTCATTGACTGGGCAGGTTTAGAACTAAAAGAGGCACACGAAGTAGACAATGTAGTTCGAAGACCATACAAGCGGCCTCCTTTACTTGGTCCTTAAGTAGCTTCACACCGTAGTTCTACATCAATTGGAGGTTGTGATGACAATTCAGGATCATGCTTTGTTTCCATCAATTGCTTATATTTTTCCTAGTAAAGAAAAAAGATTATTCATCCAACTGAATAATTAGAACTAAGGGTGAAAACTTGTGAAAATCAACCAAAAATTGGGAAATGAAAAAAAGTCAATGCTTCCACACCATGTAGTAAAGAAGGCAAAAATTAGACCATTATAAACAAAAATTACACAAACTAGATTTATGCAAAATGCTTAATCTTCACTATAATCTGTTGACAGAGACTTTTAGTCACCATACCTTTTTTTTTCCTAATCCCCACATTAACAACTGAATATTGCATTAAAAAATACTTAATCTTCACTATTAGTATAACACATAGTCTACTTCCCCAGCAAAGAGAAACTTATTAAATGCTTTCAAATTGTGTCTAGAGTCTTTCTGTCATTGGAAACCTAATTGTTTCTTTTGATTCATGTATAAGTTAATTCTCTGTATCATCTATGTATATCTCGTATTAAGAAGGTGAATGCAACATCAAAAAGAGAGGAATAAATATAAGAAAAGAATTCCAAGCCTCTTCCTTCACCAGAGAAGTAAACTTCCCTATTTCTGCACTAGTTCTCTGCTTATAACAAAGAAGCAAACATCAAGGGCAGTCCTGACTATAGGCGGCTGCCATAATATTAATGCTTAATATATCAATGGTCCCCAAGGAAGGCCAGGTAACATATACTGCAGCTATAGAAGTTCTATAATAGAACAAAGGACACCAGTGTTTGCAACTGTACCAGAACAACAAAATAGAGGTTAAATAATCTTACATATACTCCTTGCGAATTGTTATCAACGAAATCTCCTAGCCCCTTATTTCTCATGTGTGTACGTGTATATAAGTCTGAAGCATGTAGCGACTTTCCAGTTTTCTCACGCTATAATATGGAAAAAAAATTAGTAGAATGATCAAAGTAAAACAAAATCGTCAATAATGAATAAAGGAACTAGGATCATAGAAATGTTTGACTCCGACCAAGCCAGCTACTTCTATAAAGTTTGATCGTACATACCGTCCTCTTTGCGTGCAAGGCAAATGGTATTGAATCTTCTGTATGCTTAGATATGGATCCTGACTTCGTACTACATCGATTTTTCTTGCCATTTTCTGATTTCTTTAACCTTTTTTCATTGTTCCAATATGTGTCAATGAGCTCATTCCAATGCTCCGGTTTCATCCAGTGTAGCCCATGTCCCTTCAAATCGATTATAGTTCGATTCTCTTCAGATATACCACATTTTCTTTTTGCCAATTCTCGAGCTTCATTAAACATGCTCTTGATATTTACTTTTGATGACTCTTCCCAAATCTTTTTCACCACCAGTGTCATTTCATTTGGCCTCTGTATTTGTCCTAATACATATAGCAGTCAATATATTAGTTAACACACAAAACTAAGGATACAACACAAAATGAATACCCAAATATACAAATTAAGCGGACAGTAAGCTACTTGAAATTTTTTAAACAACAGGTCTTTAGTTAGTTGTGGCACCTTACGGAAAAAACAGAATGGCCCACCAAGATAGACCTTCATATTATGAGTAATATCATGTGGTACGGAGGGAGTCACAAACCTACATATTAAAGACAAACACATTCACTTATTCCACTTAGAGAAAAAAAAATTCAAATAACGGATTGCAAAGAAAAATCTCAAAATGAAAGAATGACTTAATTACTGTGGACTAACATCAACAATTTGCTATTTACTTTTTAGTGAACATTTGACATGTAGGTAACAACAACCTTCTTTAACTCTAAAAAGCTCATCAATATACAAACCTCAAACCCAGACAACAACCTTTTGAAGTAGAACCAAAATTACTATCTAATCTCAACAATAACTTTGTCAAATGCTTGAGCCACATATGAGTCTATTTTACACAGCAAATGATATTCTTATCTTATTATAATGTTAAACACTATGCAAATTTGAATGTCTGATATTCATCTATTTCAAAATTACGATTTTTTGAGGTATTTATGTGAAATCCATTTGATGATATACATATCAATACAACTACAAAATCTGTTAATACTACAATAACAACTAACATCCAACACAATCCAGTAGACCTCGTTCAATGACCAAACAAAAATGAGGTAAAGATGAAAGAATGAACACCAACAAAATGGGAAAAAAATGTTGCTTATATACCTTCATCCTTCTGTTTCTAAGATGATAAGACAATTCTCATCTACTCGGACATGGGTGCCTTGGTTGGGACCTGTATTGCTTTCAGTAGATCCATTGTTCTCTCCCTCTGTAGAACGTGAATGTTCAGATCCAGTTTGTTCCCACGGAGGAAAATATTCTTCTTCTTCTTCATCATCTTGCAATCTACGAATTCTTGGCATTGAGTGTCATCTTACTGTAGGCATATTGTATGCAACAAAGTTGGGTTCGGTATTGATACGAAAAAAAAATCAGAAATTAAAGGAAAGTGGTCAAATTTGGGGAAAATATGGATATTAACAGTTTAACATATATAAAACCCTAATAGGAGGGAAGCGGTGAAATTTGTAGAGGGAATCCAGTGAAAATTTAGGAGAAGACTTGGGAAGAAAGAAGGGTGCGAGAATGAGTTCTGATGAAATTTGTTTCACTGTGAATTTGGGTTGGTCGTTTTCAGCTGATTGGATCCAATCAGTATTGGACCAGTCGTTTTTCAGTTGAATGGGCTGTATAGCGAAAGCCCCTTAATAGTATTTTATTTTATTGATTTTTTTTTTAACTTTTTAATATTATAAAAAAAATTTTAATCTTAGGTTCAAAACTATTTTACCAAAAAAATTTAAAATAAATAAATAATAAGAACTTAAAATTTGAAAAATGTGTTGCCACAAATTTCTTAAGAAGGGTATATAACTTTTTCAATTAGATCCAATACAACTCTAATATTAAAAAAAAAATAAAAAATCATTTTCCACGTTGAATTGGATTACAACTATGATAAGTCAAAATGAAATCAAAACATTAAAGTTTTAGGAGCATCGGGATCATAACAAGTGATTCAACTTCATTTACCTATTGAAAAACTGCATTTTTTTTTTAATTTCTATTAGTGTTTTCATTCCTTTATTTTTTCATTTCTCAAGTTCGGCCCGTTTATTTGTCGAACCCCATTAGAGATTTGTATTTAAACTTTTCCATCATTTTTCTAGGTTTTTGATTGACTTCGAATAAAATGTTTGAGAGGTTTATTGAATTGCAATCCGTGTTGAAATTATTTGGCGATTGTATTATTTGTGTGAATTTCGTAGTCTATGATCATGATGTCTATCATGGCTGCAAAATTTTCCTTAAAACTAACTCCATAAAATTATTTGAGTTAAGTTTATATATACCGCATAATTTTCCTTAAAACTAACTCCATAAAATAAGCACCTATGTCTTGAACTACACATGATAACCAATAACAGTGTTTACAACTCTAGTCATTGTTGGAGAACTGATACGTGGGTCAATACTTGTTACAATGCTTTCATCTAATTCCAGAGTCCACAGTGAACATGCTTCAGCCCCAACTATTTCTGAGACTGGAATTAACATATACCCAAGAACTAAAACATTCACAGAAAATTGAAGTTGTAAAGAATATCCTTACACATTTCTTCCTCACTTCCACTAGATATAAAATCATGACCATTGCCTCCTTCATCATCCTATGCATTTTCCTCTTCAATATTAGGCGTCTGAGAATCTTTATTTGAGAGAGTGGCATCCTCTTTGTCAAGTTCCTCAGGTTGAACATCATTTTGAACTAGAATCTGGTGATCAAGGTCCAAATTTAATCAAACTGGCTGCTGATTGGACACAGCCTGATCTTCTTGGAATGCAAGTTCTACCCACACATTACACTCATTATTCGCTGTTATTATTCCTCGTGTATTTGTGATATTTTTTGCTTTTCTTTTCACCACAGCCCACCAGTCAATTCTATTTCTGGCCTTCGTAGGAAATCTTGTGTAATATACTTGCTGAGCTTGATGAGCTAGTATGAAGACATCATTTGTAACTAACTTCTTTTTACGATTTACGTCAACAAGGCCAAATCTTCGATGCACATTAACTCCACCATCATTGACAAACCAATCACATCTAAATAAGGTTACTTTATTGTCAACATCTCCCAAGTACTCTAGTTCCAATATTTCATTTATCACACCATAGTAATCATGTTCATAGTCATCATGACAACTTCCCAAAACACACACACCACCATTCATTGTTGTTTTGTGATGACCATATTCTAAGTTGTGAAACTTAAATCCATTTACAAAGTAGCCATTGTATCTTCGTACTCTACGAGATGGACCTAAAACTATTACCTTTACACGTGGATCAACAATGTGATTATCATCTAAAACCTAAAAATCTCAATTTACTTGAATTAGGGCCTCAATTAACGAATAATATATCAAGGAATTATAATGTTTTGAGAAATTCACTTACATATTCTCTCAACTACAGGTAAAAATGCTCTTAACGTAATCGATCAAGTTTGTGCATTAGACACGTGAGGATTCCACTCTCATAAGTTAGTCGAACTTTCTACAAGAAATGAAGCAACAAGTGTAATAATACATGAGATACAATTTTATGCAAACATGAGTTTTGGAACTTATACCTCACAAAAGGAGTAACCTCATCACAATTCAGGAGGACATATATTGAAGTTGTATTAGACTCTTCCTCAATTAATGACCTGCGAGTAGAATGTTGGGTGCCAAGTGGACGTCCAGGTTGTGCAAAAATTGACAGTCTTCATTGGGGGTCAATTAAACCTCCATCATCATTTCTTGACACACGATGTAATCTAGTTTCTATGCTTTGGTCAAATTATAACGAGCAAAAAGTTGACATTTCCTCTACCAAGTATGCCTCCACAATAGACGCCTCAACATGAGCAAGATTTTTCACTTTCACTTTAAGGTGGTGTAAGAACCTATACAATTTTTATGGACATAATCAAAATTTATTCTATATAGAAAATAAGATAAAAATACACAAGGATACCTCTCAAAGGGGTACATCTATCGATACTGCATAGGATCTCCAACCTTAGCTTCATATGGTAAGTGAATTGGAAGATGCTCCATCGAATCAAAGAATGAAGGAGGGAAAAACTTCTCAAGCTTGCACATGGTTACAAAAATATTCTATTCAAGCTGCTCCATGTCACTTGGCCTCAAGACAATAGAGCATATATCTCTAAGGAAAAGGCTAATTTCAGTTAAAGCTTCCCAAATAGGTTTTGGCAATACATCCTTAAATGCAATTGGTAGCAACCTTTGCATAAAAATATGACAATCATGGCTCTTCAAAGGTAGAATTGACAACCATCCTTAACACACCGTGCAATGTTTAATGCATAACCATATGGCATTCTCAAATTCCTAATCCAATTGCACATTTCTCATTTTTGGTATTTAATTAAGCAATAAGAAGCCTTTGGCATATACGATTTCCCTTTAGAATCTTCAGTTACATGGAGCTCGAAACGGTTGCAATATAGTTCTAAATCCTTTCTAGCCTTGTAATTTTCTTTCATTTTGCCCTTTACATCCATGATGGTGTTGAATATGTTGTCAAAATTTTTCTTCTCAATGTGCATCTCATTTAAATTGTACCTGATTACGCCCAAAGTGTTACGTGATATTGTAGTATAGTTTTGGGGTGTCGTATCCACAGGGAGATGGAAAAGTGATTCAAGGGGTTTAATAATTTTGGGTTCTCGTAAATTTGATGAAGGTAATTTGTTTATTGCATTCAAACGTAAATGTCACCGGAGATAATGATGAAATTTAATATAATATGTAAAATAGTGAAGTTTCGGGGTTCTCTCAATTAGATTGGATTAATCAACATCAACAATTCATGCATTCTCTACTCAATTAGAAGTTTTTGTCCTAACTTTCTAATCAGATGATTTAAACGATATAAACCAGTTTAATTGCACATGTAATCCTAAAACTTATGTTTCCCAAAACATAATCATGCATCAATTTATTGAAATCAGACTTAAGGAGCGACTATATATCTCTAACATATAGCAGTAATTAAATCACACCAATAAATGATTTGAATACAACCAGCTCTTAGCCTTTTCCTTAAGGGAAAATGGAAAGAATTTGAGTCTAATTGCATCCAGTATACCATGTTGATTGTGGAAGGTAGCTATAACCTCCTCGAATTCCCTAATATGCACGTATGGATTCTCATTTTCTAGTCCATGAAAAGTGGGAAGAAGTTGAATCATTCCTGGTTTAAGGTCCATACGCGGCATATTAGGTGGAAAAATAATGCATGACGGTATGGATGTACGCGTGGGATGAAGATAATCATGTAAAGTCCTAAAAGGTGCATCATGCTCACTGTCAGACATTGTATTATGCGATGTGGTGTTCGTGTCAATAGATGCAGAATCAAAAATGGGTTAAAGAGATATTCAGACTCTATGAGAGGTGTTTCCACAAATCTTCCTTACTCATCTCGATACTTGCTCATAAAACACGAGTAAAACAAAATTAAAATGCAAAATACTAAAAAAAAAATTGAAATAAAAGAATGAAAAAGGAACGAAGTCACCCTTTTTGCAATCGAATCCCTCAATTTGTTGTACCGTCTCCCCGGCAAGAGCGCCAAAATTTGATTACGCCCAAAGTGTTACGCGGTGTTCTAGTATAGCTTTGAGGTGTCGTATCCACAGAGAGATAGAAAAGTGATTCAAGGGGTTCAACAACTTTGGGTTCTCGTGAATTTGATGAAGAGAATTTGTTTATTCCATTCAAACGTAAATATCATCGGAAATAATGATGAAATTTAATATAATATGTAAAATAGTGAAATTTTGGGGTAACCTCAATTAGATTGGATCAATCAACATCAACAATTCATGCATTCTCTACTCAATTAGAAGTTTTTGTCCTAACTTTCTAATCGGATGATTTAAACGATACAAACCAATTTAATTGCACATGTAATCCTAGAACTTATGTTTCCCAAAACATAATCATGCATCAATTTATTGAAATCAGACTTAAGGAGCGACTATATGTCTCTAACATACAGCAGTAATTAAATCACACCAATAAATGATTTGAAAATCAAACTTGAACAAGTATTTTAATTATTCAATGGAAGAAACATGATTAAATCCATGAAAATTTGAATAAATGTTAAATCTAACTCAAATCTAATTCAAAATACGGGAAAACATAAACCCTAGAATTATTTAAACAATGAAAAACACATCCTAAATTCTAGATCTCCTTAACAATTATCACAATCATCTATTGAAATCAGATTATAAATCGTTCATATACATGTAGCATAAGAAAGTAAATAATCACACCAATAGATTTAATGAAATAAAGATTTAACACGTAGTTCAATTGTTCGATAGAAAAAACAAGATTGATTCTATGAAAAACTTAATACATGTTAAATCAATTTCAAAATTAATTCATAAATATGAAAATCTAGATCTAGAAATGTTTAGCAAAATAAATACCAAAGAACACGAATAAATGATGTTGAAATCTCCGAAATCCAATTGAGTTCCTCCCTTGCTTCATCTTTTGTTTAGTTCTTCATAGGTCTTTTGAGCCAAAATCCATGAAATAATGGTGTAGAATGAAGAATGATGATGAATGGAATGTTTTTGGGGTCTTTTTTAGACTTCTCGAGGCCCAAACATTAAACAAAACCCTACTTTGAGTGGCGCGGCACCTAAGCGCCATGGGAGCAGTGCTTGGGCGCTTGAATTCTGTCAATTTAGGGTAAAATGGCGCCGAGCGCTAGGTTGTAGCGCTTGGGCACTGTGTCGCTGTTCTGAATTCTGCGCCTTTTTCAGTATTTTGTCATAATTTTCTCCTCCGATATCCGATTGAGGTGATCTAAGATGAGTTGAAAAGCTAACTCAAAGACCTACAACTGTGATTTAGATACCGTCTTCAAATTCAATCGTTTTCAATGTCAAAAATCAGTCCCAATACGAGGCTGAAAATCGGTGCGAAACTTTTCAGCTTGAAAGTTGATATTTTATAATGTTTTGGCTGTCTTTCATCCATTTGACTCTTTTCTTCATCCAATTGACCTTTAACACTCTCGAATCTTCATCACAAGGTTGGAAACAAGTTGATAGTATTTGCACTTTAGTCCCTGAACTTTCACTTCCCTCCATCTTGGTCATTTTTCACTTGTTTCTCCTCATTTCCACCGTATTCGTCCATTTGCAACCTAAACGAAAATATGAGTGTACTTAGAACATTTAGGTGCTAATAAATCATGAAAATACAATTACTAGTGGATGAATAACGTGATAATTGCACTATTATCAGTGCCGTATAAAATTAGTATGCCTATAAGATAACTCCCAAAATATGATTTTCTTCACCCAATTATGGCTAACTCGAAAACCTTCTATTTTTTGTCTTTGTGAAGATTTGCCATTTGCAATGATTAGAAGGCTTTCAACAATGCTTCACAATTGATCACCAGTTGGCCTTTCTATTGCCATATCCTTTTCAACTCTGTTTTTATAAAACTTGTCTTGTTGTCTTCTTAAGGCATGATTGCATGGTAAGAAGTGCTATGACAATCAAAATAAGATGTTTTCCCTCCATTTTGAAGTCTAAAGGCTTTACTTTAACTCATGCAATATGGGCAAGACCTTAGGCCATGCGTGCTCCAACCAGAAAACATTTCATATCCTGGAAAATCACTAATAGTCCACATTAAAGCAACCTTCATTTGGAAATTCTGCTTTGTGTGTACATCATATGTCTCAACACCTTCATTCCACAACAATTTTAGCTCATCTATCAGAGGGCGCAAATAAAGATCTATGTCATTTCCTGGACTCTTTGGTCCAGGGATAACCATGATAAAAAAAACATATTATCCTGTCCCATACACGTCCAAGGGGAAAGATTGTACACAGTAATGATAACTGGCCAACATGAATATTGCGTTTTCATGTCGAAAGGGTTGAAGCCATCAGTACATAATCCAATACGAACATTTCGTGGTTCAAGGCCAAATTTAGGATAAGTTCTGTTGAAATGCTTCAATGTCTCACTATGTACAGGATGTGACAATTCTCCACTTGTCACTGAATTTTAAGAATGCCATATCATATGTTGTGTAGTATGCCTTGACATATACAACCTTTGAAGCTTAGGGATAAGAGGCAAATATCGTAGTACCCTCTGCGGCACCTTATGGCCAGATGGAGACACCTTCTCTTTGTATCGTGGGCTATGGCATTCTGGACATTGGGTCAAGTTTTCAGTTTCTTTATAGTACAAGATGTAATCTTTGACACACGCATGTATCTTCACAACACCAAGATTGAGACTAGATTACCATCGTTTTGTTTTGTAAAAGGTAGGTTCAAGTTGGTTACCTTTTGACAAGATTCTTTTTATTATGTATAGCATCTGATCATAACAACTTACAAACATGATTGATTCAGACCTCAAATTCAAGAGTCATGTCATCGTCAAGAGTTTGGTTTTGCCCACTACAACCAGGCCAGATAGGTTTGTCAGCTTCTATTAATAGATTAAAGAAGACTAAAGCATGATAGTTCGGAGTGTGTGTGTTCTGAAGTGCATTGATCTTGATGAGTAAGATTATGGTGTACTTCAGGACCCATTACATCTATTATCATCTCCTCAAAACTATAATCTATTGTACCATGCTGAGTTGAAGACTGACCAACATCATACCTACTAACAGTGAATGGTTCTCCATGTGTATACCATTGTGTATAATCCTTTGTAAATCCATTTCTATAAAGATGTAATTTTACTGTCTCTCCATCCATAAACTTAATGTTACGACATTTGACACATGGGCACCTGATTTTATCTCCTACTTCTGGTTGTGAAAAGGCAAATTGAATGAACTCATCAACTCCTGAAACAAAACTGTTTGGAAGAAATCCATTATGATCACGATAATGCAACATCCAACTATGATCGGTCTCCATATAACATTCCTTTACGAGTCCCTGGTACATTTTAATAATAATGTGAATTGCATATTTCATCCAATTTCAATTTCAATTCAATTATGTTTCCTGCTTCATTCTTTGCTATCACTACAACACACTGATGTGATTAAAAAAATCATCTATATTTTTTTCCAACCTATTATGTGTACTTTTAACTGAACTGGATCTAAAGAGCCTTCAGAAAACAAATTATGATGGGAGGACCCCAATATGTTTATTATAGATGCTTAGATAGTTTCCTTTATGGTCAAATGATTTTTTAACCTCAAACATAATGTAGGTTGAGCTTCATTTATGTTCCCTTTTGATTTTCCTTTTGTTTTATCTTTCTCCATATCCTTATTAGATTTATTTTTTGTTGTCCAGCCATTTATTTCCTTTCCTATTCTTTTCTAATTAGGTGAAGATAATTTTATAACCTCAACAAAAGGCCACTTCATCCATTTCAATCTCATTAATATATTGGAGCAACTTATGACATAATTCCTATGTAGACAATTTTTTTGCACATTTTTCTGCCATGTATCAAATAAAGAAGCATGGTTTTTATTTCTATGTGAAAGGAATATGAATTTATAATAACAGAATTTGACACTAAACAAAATATTGTTATGAAAATAAAGAGTTAGATTTGTACATAATGCATACCTATGAGGTATGGAGATCTGGGTATCTATTATAGAAGATATAGTGATTCTTGATCTGTTACTGGATGAAGCACTCAATTCAATAGGTATGGAGAACTGGGCAACCTATGAAGTATGGAGATCTAGGTATCTATTATAGAAGCAACATTGATCTGGCATGTAGATAGGATTTCGATTACCGACGATGTGGATTGAGAAGTGATGGAGCGGTGGATTGAGAGAGTATGGAGATCTGGATTTTAAGAAGTCGTAATAAAATTATTTTCGATTTTGATTTTGTTTTTTCTAATGGCTTTACTAACGGACCAACAATTTACCAATGGAATCCTTAACGGAATGTCGGGAGTCACTAATTCCGTTGGTAATTTATAATTCATTAATTTATTTTTTAGTAAGAAGTAAGAGGGCTGTTGATAAAATCGTTACTAATATTAATTTTTATTTTAGAATTATTTTTATTAATTTCACCAACGGATTACCAACAAAAATTCACCCAGGACTTATAAGGTTTCTAATTTCGTTGGTAAATCTTTCCTTTTTTATATAAATAAATAATAAGGGAAAATCGTTGGAAATCCGTCAGTATCACCGACGACAAATTGGACGTTGGTAAAATTCCATTGGTAATAGCGCACATTCTTGTAGTGAATTACCGTGCATGATAATCGTAGACGAAAGATAATCATGTAAATCATTCGAAATCCAAAAACGTGTTTTCAATGTCAAATATGTAAAACAAAATATTAAAAATTCATATTATAAGACTCATTATTCTCCTATTACAAATAAATCTAGCCTAATATGTTATAAAGAAGAAAGAAAAAGATATAAATGTTGTTCATTACCCGAAAATTCTTAAATTCAATCTTGAACTTCTTGGACTTGATCTTGATTTGTTATTTGCCTCCTTTTGTAATTCATTCTCTCCCCTTAATTATGTTTCGAGAGTTGATATTTATAATCCATCTAAAAAGTCCCGAAAGATCTCCAAAAATCGTGCATTTCATGCCCAAATGGAAATTTCCTTGTTGGAATTGAATTTGGAAGGAAATAGAATTTTCTAACGGGGCGGAATAGTGAACGTGGCAGCTGTCCACGCATAATAAGTAGCCCCAGTAATTAAGCTTAACTATATAACTAGGTGACTGTTGAGTTTTAAAAACTTCTTGAATTTTCCTTTTGGCCATTTTCATCATTCTTTCTTTTTTCACCTTAAATTACTTCGATTTTAGTACTTCAACTTTTACTCAAATGCATATTAGTCCCCAAACTTCCATCCATTGGCCAATTGATTCTTTTTTTTCTTTTCCAATAGCTTAGAATCGAATCCAAAACTGAAATAAGATAAAATTAACCCAAGCTAAGTAAAATCCAATACTAAAACGACACAAAAGTTTGGTAATATGACCCGAATAAGTGCACAAAAATACACTTAATCATCCATTAGAGGGAAGTTAAGGTGATCAAACAATTCACAGCTTGCTTCTGAAATCGACTGCTTTGGTGTCATGGCTAAGCTTCGCTATGATTTTGAAGCCACTGGACTCGCCTCATCCGACTATAGAAGCATTGTTAAAGAAATTCCTTCAGCGGTTCTTTTTCCTACATCCATTGACAAGATTATCGAGCTTATCAAATTTTCTAACTAATATCCCCTCCCATTTAATGTGGAGGCAGGGCCATGGACATTCTACTAGAGGACAGGCAATGGCACATAATGGGGTGTTGGTGAATAGGCTTTCTTTAAAGAAACACTATAAAAATGGGAATGGAATTAAGGTTTCTACATCAGGAAATTATATAGATGTTGGTGGTGAAGAGCTGTGGATTGATGTATTGAATGCCACCGTAAGACACGGCCTTGCACCTGTTTCGTGGACTGACTATTTGTACCTAACTGTTGGGGGTACGCTTTCTAACGCTGGAATCAGTGGACAAACCTTCCTCTATGGTCCTCAGATTAGCAATGTTCTTGAAATGGATGTTATCACAGGTACATTCTAGGTTCTTTTATAGCATGTATATTTCTTACTACTGATGTGAAGCATGAATTGAATACAAGGGTGTGACTGTTTGGTAAGGGAATTTTCAAAGTCTAAATAAATAGTGCTTGAGGTCGATTCCCAAGTCGTCATCCCAAGCAACATAGGTTTTTGTTTCACTTCTCGTATCAGCAACAAATGGATGCATCCCTACATCACCTGGCTTTTGAGCTTTTACGGTAGAATAGTATTCAAAATTGGATTGTGATTTCTAGGTACTTGGAAGATCTTCTTGGTAGGATTCACTTGATCAAAAATTTGTCAAAGGAATATATACCTTCATGTGTTAGGTACATAATATCCACATCTAAATGAATATCTAAAAAGCACCGACATGAACATGAATATCCGACACAATACACGTAGCATACACCGGCACGTGATTTTTGAAGAAAAAAAAGTACTGACATGATATGTCACCTAGACGTTGATTAAATTTTTTAAAATTCTTCATTTGTATAGTAAATTTTTTTTGAAATCTTTTAAATATGAGTATATATATTTTATTTACTAAAAACTTTGAATTAATAATACATAATATTTCAAATAAAAATGAAAAATGACCATGATAGATTATTCGAGTAGTATCGATATCCTATACGTGTCAGACACGGACACGGTATATACGTATATTTTATGTGAATGACAGAATCTTGAAACAGCACCTCTGCAGGTATATGCAAGTTTTGCATGGATATGGTCACTTTCTGTAGATATGACTTTTTGACATTTGTCTGGTTTAGGTAAAGGGTACTTTATGACTTGCTCCAGAGACAAGAATTCAGAATTATTTTATGCATTTCTAGGAGGTCTGGGGCAGTTTGGTATCATAACTAGGGCAAGAATTCTCCTCGCAAAAGCACCAAAAACAGAGTATAATGAGGTTAATACTTTGTCATAAAAGATAAAAGTTTGGATTATTCTATGTGTACACTTTGCGGCGTACACAATCTTTTACACTCCCTCACATGGAGGGGGGCTCACAAATATTTTATTATATGTGGGCCCCCTCCATGTGAGGGGGTGTAAAAAATTGTGTAAACTATTGAGTACACATAGCACTTCACAAAAAGTTTACTGTTAGTTCATAGGTCTGTGTGGCATGAGATATTTGTGTTTGCAGTCCACACTGAAATATTGAATCCTATGCCAGGGTACTATACAAACCAACCTAGTTTGTCAGTTTATGTTATTTGCAATTCCACTAAATTAATATGGTTCCCGAGCATGTAAAGTTCCTAATTCAAATCTCATAAAATTTGTGTACATGTTACGCCTTTTATGAAATAACGAATTTGACTTGCATATAAAGAGCATGTTGAAAATGTAAACACGGCCTACACAAAAATGAATTCAACCTACCTAATATTTTGAGCTTTTGTGACAAGATGGTTAACTCCACTGTCAAAAAAAAAAAATGGCCTTCGTTAAAAAACCAGTATAATCATATGTGTTAATTTTTTCTTTTCTGAATAATATCAAGCAATTGAATTTATGTGCCATATTGTTAATCTCCTCCTATATACTGTGCTCTAGTTTGTAGTATTGCTAATTTGTGTTAGGTGAAATGGGTGAGAAGGCTATACAGTGATTTCTCAATCTTCACAAGAGATCAAGAACATCTCATCTCAATCAAGGGTCTAGAATATTTGGATGGCTCTGTCATGATGGACTACACTCCTGCAAATAGAGATCTTCCTTTTTCTCACCTGCCCATGTATCCCAAATTAGTTCTCTATTGAAGAAACATGGCATCGTGTATTGCTTAGACTTGGCCAAGTATTACGATGATGAGACCATCAACTCGGTTGATAAAGTATTCGTTTACACCTGTTTCTTAAAACTGGACACTAGTCAATCAATTATATGACTAAATAGTTTTTTTTTTTTTCTTTCTTTTTCTTTCAGGAAGTTGAGACGCTGCAGGAGGGATTGAACTACATTCCTGGTTTCGCTTTCATGAAAGACCAAACCTATATTGATTTCCTCAACCGAGTTTGACGAGGGGAAATAACCCTAAAATCAAAAGGGTTATGGGATGTTCCTCATCCATGACTGAATCTCTCTGTACCAAAGTCCTGTATCATGGATTTCAATGCTGGTATTTTTGTAGACATTATTCAGAAAAAAAATGAGCACACGGCCCCTACTTGTCTACGCAACAACTAAAATAAAGTACTTTTAATCTTGAACTGACTGAAATGCACTCAAGGCTGCACAAACTTTATCTCACAAGCATACATGCACATATATCCCCAGGGATACAAAATCCATTGAATGCTTTGTTTTTGAATCCGAGAAAAAAGTATTTCTAGTTCACATGGCCTATGTGGGACTATTGCATTCAGCCAATTTCAGTGACCGGATAGATTTGGACAATCAAAACAATGAAATTTTGTAATTCAGAGCTGGAATAAAGATAAAGAAGAATCTTCCACATTACAAATTCAAGGAAGATTGGATTAAGCATTTTTGTTCAAAATCGAACACTTTTCAAGAAAGGAAAGCACGGTTTGATTCGAGAATGATACTGTCGCCAGGACAAAAAATTTCCAATTCTGTTTAAATATACATACATGCATGAATATTAGCCATTTGAGTTGCTTAGACAGTAGAACTTTTAGATAAACCTAAGTTTTACTATTGAAGGGCCTAAAAAAATTGGAACGAAGGATCAGTATGTCTAAACGTACAAGGACTAATGAAACCTAAAATTTTAATAATTTGTGCATAGTGAATTACTACAACGATGGAAGATTACGTAGTCTCACATTGAAGTAGGCTTTTATAAATCTTGCATATTTTTAAGTGTTTATTTTTTTTCTTCAAATTGATTGCTTTCAGTGTAATAAAATTAGGGTTTATAATTCGCAACAAATGTGACCTCGTAAAATTACACCAAATAAATATTCTCTCATTGCCATCAAATAAATGACACTTTCTATTAGAGTAAAGTATGCACTTTCTGATAATTGTTTTCCCATCCAAATAACCTACTTTTTACAATCATGCAATATGCACATCATCATTTACATCATTTTTTTAAGACCATTGGACAGTTTAAAAAATTAAACAAATTTCCTTCCAATCTTTTTTAGCAACACATCAAATGTCAATGATGATGTACACTTCGATGTACAATTGGAGTGTACATCTAACATTTTTTATTTTTTATATCTTGCAGAATATAATAGAATATGTGAGCCCTCCGTCCTCGTTATTGTAGCTGAACCCAACATAAGTTAATGAAAATTGTTTCAATTGAAACGCTGTGGTGTTTTTGATCATTTGAGTTGTATAACACAGACATCAGGCTGGCACAAAAAAATCCCGATGTGTCACCGTTAGTTAATGATGAGAACCAATAATTTTTCACATAGTGAGCTATTTTTAGTATGTCTAGTTCGAACATAATATTCCCGTCTCTACACTTTTTATCTACGAAGCAATGTTCCAAAAATACGTAAAACGTGGCTAAACATGGAGATCAAGTTTCAAGTTTTACGAGCCTATGTGACCTTAAGCAAGGCCTATATGCAAAAAAGTGTTTCTTATTTTTATTATTATTTTAAATACATAATTATTCTAAAAATTATTCAATAATCAAAATAATACGTGCTAAATATCTAAAATTATAAAATGTTATATGTACTTAACAACTCCTACAATTAATCGATTATACAAATTTCAAGTTTTCGAAATGCAAAAATTAGACTATTTTTCATAGTTTCAACTTTCAAGATATGTTCTACTTAAGAGAAATTTCATATAGACTTTCGAAGTTTCCAGTAATATGTTGAAGTGTCAAAATTATAATTACATAACATAAATGACATTATCTAAATCTTATAGGATAAAGTTATTTTTGACTTTTGTAACGATAAAGTCACTTAAAAGCCTTTTAAAAAAAGAAAAAAAATAAAAAATAAAAAATTTAATAAACCAAAGTCAAATAAAAGAATTTTTTTTAAAAAGGAAAAAAATAAAAATAAAAGCATTTTTAGTAAAGCGGACTTAGGCGCATTAAGCGGTAAATTAATTGCTCAATTAGCGCTAACTGCCAAGCCAAAGCTAAGCATTTTGCCTCTGCCTCGCATCTGGGCAATGCTTAGGTGCACTTTTTAAGAACACTGCTACAGAGTATGCCAATTCTTGGATAAAAATATGTTATCAATATTTTTATCCCTTGAGAAAACCCACTTTGATTTGGAGGAATCATTTTGTGCAAGACAGTTTTGAGCATTAAAATCAATATCTTCTATATCATTTTGTTCACCATTATAATTGTAGGCTCATAGTCTTTCCACCGTTGTGCACCGAACTATTTAGGAAGCAAAATAATCGGTGTTGCGTTGAACATCTCAAATAAATCTTGGCCTAAAATAGTCCAATAAGACGGGAAAAGGCAATTTAGCTAGTCGTGCTGTCCTAAAGTTAAACTTGGACATGTAGAATAAATGTTCCCTTTAGCCAAAAGCACGTATATGCAAATATGATAAAATCGTGACTTATTGGTGCAAAACATTGAATACAATTTTGACTTATCGAATCAAGATATGTGTCAAAATATGCACATTGTGACTTACTGAAATATAGATATTAGGAAATAAAATGAAGCGGTGTATGCAAATGCAAATTTCTTTTAGTTAGATGATATATTCCTCCCGTGCAATGGTGTTCAATATTATTTGTCTCCCAAAATAAAACTTTTCTTCTGACATTAATATAGCACAATATTAATTTTACCAAATGAACCAAAACTTGAGTGTACTCTTGTAGATTGGATAATATCGAATACAAATTGATGACATACAAAAATGAGGCCCAATTAAATGATCCAAAGAATGAAGTTCAGTTAGGAAATTTGAAGGATTGGCCCAAACGAGACCATATAAAAAACCAAGACAGAGTTATGTAGCGGAAACCCATCATCGCTCAAGCCTGCGATATGCTCATGATCTGGGCGAGTATAGTGTCTTGATTGTTATTTAAAGCAACGGTTATTAAAACAGTTAATGTGACGATCCAAGAATCTCGGTTGCAAGCAGTTAAATGATGGGAGTAATGGCAGCAGTTGAAAACGGTAGTTTCTTGACAAGCCATCCATTATGGAGAAAGTGAGTAGTTACAGGGCGATGGGAAGTTTTCAAACGGTTCTACAAGAAAAAAATTATCAAATGAGTATAAAAGAGAAAAGAGAACATAGAAGAGGCACGAATCAAATGACTCTCAAACAGAGAATTATGTAATTCTATTTCTTTCTTTTTGTTAACTTTCAATTACTTTGCGAATTCAGTGTGCTTGTGCCCCTTGGAGGCATTTCACTTCTTGCAAATTGTAATATTCATAAATAAAGCACCCCTCGTTAGGACTTTGTCTCGAGAAGTTGTTATTCCTTACACAATCATCTAAACCTTCTTTTAATTGTTAGCGAGGCTCGATTTCCACGCGAAACAATTTGGCACGCCCAGTGGGACCCTTGGTGTTTGAAGATACGAAAAGTGAAGCAATATGCCTTAGAAAAACTCTGATAAGGAGTCAGCAAGCCAACGAATAGTCCAGTATGTGATCGAACGATATAAGGACCAGCGAAGTACTCCACAATCGGAAGGACAAAGTCAAAGTCATTACGAGCCAATGACAGAATTGAGTCCTCAAATCATGCGTGCATTGCTTAGTGAACTCACACAAAATGTCGTTGAACTGGTAAATTTACAAAATGTTCACAATATGGAAATGTATACTATGACAACATGGCCAAATAGCTAAACACTTTGAATGAAAATCATGAATAAGTTAGTGGGCCAAATCTGGCAACCAGTTATGCCAAGTATAGGGAATCACTTTCAACCCAGGACGATTGTGGGACATAATTCCCCAGTCCCAGGTCCGAATCAAGGAATAGAGCCACCATTTGGACCATCTACTTCAAACCAGAGGGTTGTGGAATGGCAAATTTGAATAATGGTAATAGAGTATCAAACTCGGGCGATAACCCAAATGCAAGAGATAATGTCCAAACCAATGGACATAACACTCCGAGTGTTAATGATGACGGAAATATTCCGCCTAATGATAATAATGGTTTAAATAACGGCGTTTTTGCCACAAACCAAGGACCAAAAGTTAGGCCTCAAGTATTTCTACCAATGAATCAACCTATAGGAGTTCCATATGATCCCAACGTTGGGTTGAGGAATCAAATTATGGAGATAGTACATGATCAAATGGTTGTTGGGATGCGTCCTTTTATTAGGCTTATTTACACAAAGTCATATCCTGATTAGATAGATCAAGCATATCCGTGGCCTAGAGGGTACAAAGTACCAGAGTTTTCATTACTTACCAGTCGAGGAGAAGTTTCTACTCTGGAACATATAGGGCGATTGACACTACAATGTGGTGAAGTAACTGATTATCACAAAATGAGTCTATTCCCTAGTTCGTTAACAGGAGTAGCTTTCTCATGATTCATTAATTTGCCAGCAAATTCGATCCAAACATGGCAACAACTAGAACAATTGTTCCACATTCAGTTTTACAAAATTGGGTCTGAAGTTACTTTGGCCGACTTGGCGAATTTACGTCGAATGCCAAATGATTGGGCAGAAGGTTTCCTTAAGAGGTTTAAGACAGCTAGGAGCAAATTTTTGTACCTTTTCCACAAAAATAATTTGTTAAAATTGCTCAAAGCTATTTCAGTTTTGATTTAAAAAATAAATTTCAGGACACAGAATTTCCTGACCTTTTTCAGTTGAGCGCTAATGTGATTAGATATAAACGTTTAATAAGAGAAGAAGAACAAATGAAAAACTCTAGCAAAGAGACTTATTATGGAGACCCAAATTTTGACGTTCATGTTGT
Source organism: Fraxinus americana (assembly GCA_035079005.1). Lineage (NCBI taxonomy): Eukaryota > Viridiplantae > Streptophyta > Magnoliopsida > Lamiales > Oleaceae > Fraxinus > Fraxinus americana. The sequence goes on along the minus strand of JAVHZT010000126.1, from coordinate 189,316 downwards.
TAATAACGAATATTACTATCTGACGGAAATATGTTTGGCCGAATTGATTAAGAGAGATGCATATACTTGTCCTATAATGGCCAAATTTAGAACATCAGGTAAGAATGAGCCTATAAAAGATGAAAACAAAAAGGCTATGATATTCTCATTTGATGTGGGGTCATTTATGTATTTGTTGCATATGTGTTGGCTGTGTGCTTGATTAACTTAGTGTTAATCTGCAGTTCTGTGTGAACGTGTTTTTGAAAAGATCTATGGGTTGTCCTATGTTATATCTTCATCGGATGATTAATTGTTCTTGATTGTTCAGTGTGATTATCTGCTTCTACTTGGGTATTTATTTTTTACCTTAGCCCTAATGAGTATGTGGAACAGGTCTGGTATGTTTTTTGGGTCCGAAACACGAGGTAAGGTCTATTATTCCAATTTTATTGGTTACCTTGACTATGCAAGTACTAATTGTGTTTTGATTTCTTGTGGGTTTATTGGGCATCAAGGTGGAGATTTGTTGAGTTTTGATACCTAATAAATTCCGGACAATAATGTTAAACAATTTAGAATATATTTCATATGCCTCGGCTAATACGTGAAATAATTATTAATACAATCAATTTATACGCTCGACCAAAACGCAACGTGGGGTAGTAGTAGCAACGTAATGAGTTAATGTTGCCTGGGACAAAATTCACTTATATGATGGTTTTATTGTGTCTTTGCCCAATTGATGATATAACCTAAACTATATATATCCACTTCCACACCATTACAAACGTGTGTGCACATTGTGTTTTGAAGAGAAAACTGGGGTTGCTTCCTATCATCTTCTTCTTTGTGCCTTTTGCCTCAGATTTTTCTCTTTGCTATTGTAGCTTGCAAATCACCACCATAACCATATCCCTTTGTGGGTGAGAAAGAAAGAAAGCAACCATAAGTGAATACAAGTTGTGTGTTAGAGTTTTAATTAATTGTTTAATTTCGGTTGGTAAGTTTAAACTGAGCCAGGATTCCACCAATTGAAGGTCCATTCCACAACACTAACAGTTGGTGTCCTCATGTTTTGCTGATTGCATGATTTTTGGCTCCTAATTGCTTGCTGGTTTAGTTCCTTAATATGCCTCCCAAAAGATGGAACTGTCATTGGTGATGCCAAGCTTCAGTTGACGGGAGAGAGGCTTTGTAAGGAGATCTGCAAATTGATCATGTGTATTAACATGCTGAACTTGAAGTTCCTTGTTGTACCAGATCACGGAGAAAATGGAGGTCAATCTGTATGTGCTTCATCCGAGTATGTTGGACCGGGTTAAGACTTAGATGAGTTGCCCCAAGATTGTCACAGAGACGTGTTGGTAACCCATGAAGAGGAAATCCAAGTTCCATCAGGAGAGAAAGGAGCTACAGAGTTTCAGAAGCAGTGGTGGCAATGGCTGGATATTCGAATTCGGTGGAGGAACTAGCAATAAAGCAGTGCTTCTTGGAACTCCAGGAAATGAGATTACATCCTAGAAAAACTGGATATGCGGAGGTTGCGGAGGTCAAGCTGCTGTCATCGGGATTTCCTACCCAATCAGCATTAGAGAAAGATCGAAGTACTGGCTTAGCAGAAGAACCGATCTGAAGCCCATGAAAGATGGTATTTTTCAAAGACCTCAGTAATCACTTGACTGTAGCCCAATGAGTCAAAGTTGGTTTATGCATGAATTGTGATAACTTATTTACTGCATAACAGCTATCAGGGCTGGTCACGCATAAATACAGCAAAGAATCATTAACCTGCCTATATGATGTGATGTCCACACTAGAAGTGCCATCACATAGCTTCAAGGGAACTGTGTTGACCGTGGTGTGGTAACATCCTTGGCACCCTCCATACTTGTTTTGGGCATAACATCTCGAATGTACTCGTGTTGAGACAGAAATAAGCCAGTAGTTGTGGGTATCACTTCCACACCAAGGAAAAAATGCAAATTGCCCAAATCTTTGAGAGAGGACTGCATCCCAAGCTATTTCATAATCTTGAATACAAAGAGTGAGTCATTCCCAGTAATTATCAAAATCATCCACATAATCAAGAAAATAGGATATGATATATCTAGAATGAAAGATAATCAGCGAGCTATCCGTTATAGAGTTAAGATATCCAAAACCAAGCAAGGCCTCTTTTAGAGTGGATGTAACACCTCCAAATTTAGATACCTAGATTTTGAGATATTGTCATTTAACTCTCTTAAAATCATAAATGCGGAAAATGATTTTTTATTTTTTTAACACAATAAATATCAATGACTTATTATTTCAAAATAATTTGTCATTAATAAAATATAAAACAATTAAATCGAATGTTAACATTAATTAGAATAACGAATTCTACATTTGAATTATGACAGCATTGATTCCACAAGTCGTCATCTCAAATCATCTTGCCTTCTTCATCAGAAAATAGGGAGGATAACGTGTGATGAGCTAATGCTCAGTAAGCAAACCTCATGCATATGAATTACTTTAAAATAAAAACATTTCTCAATATATATTACACATTCGTATGTGAGGAAGAGTGGAAGCCACTCGGTTGTTGTTAAGGAGTGGATCCTATACTGTGACACCTAGACGTCCAAGTCGAATTATTTATGTTTTCCATCCTTGATGTGTAACAAAGCTAAGGTAATGTTTGAAACGCATTATTTTCTAAGGTAGTTGGAAAACTTTTTCCTTTTTCCAACAAAAGTAGTGTTTGATATGTGAAATTTTCTAGGGAATTGGTTTTTTTCATTTCTTTAAAAACTTAACATTTATGCTGTGAGCTCACTTGATGTATCGTCTAGTCCTATCGGTTGTACCGCAAATTGGTTAACATTAACAATAATTGAACGTCAAACATTAGTCGGGTGCACTAGTCCCACACGAGGTTCACTTACTGGCTTTAGCTCATCCCACATTATCCCTCCCCATTTTGTGATGAGAAAGGCAACATGATTCGAGATGACGGCTTGTGGTGACACTAACTCAATGCTATCATAATTCAAATGTTGAATTCGTTTTTCTAATTAAAGTTAACATTCGATTTAATTGTTCAATATTTTATTAATCACACATTATTTTGAAATAATAAGTCATTGATATTTATTGTGTTAAAAAAATAAAAAATCATTTTCTACATTTGTGATTTTAAGAGAAAGTTAAATGATAATATCTCCAAATGTAAGTATCTAAATTTGGGGGTGTTATAGTTTTGTATTAGAGCCCAAAGTTTTAAAATCAATTTTGTAGACTCAAATTTTTATTTTTATTCTAAAAGATTATATAGAGTACTGAGTCATGCCACAAGAAGTCATTCCGCTGTCAAGATCAAATTTTAATTTTGAAATTTATGACTTATTAGATTTTTAAATATTGAAGCAGGAGTATTGTTGTAAAACAAACAAGATATCTCTTGTTAGAAGAAATACTAATGAGAAACGCAAGTTCGACCCTAACAACACCTAGAGAGGGGTGAATATGTGTAATATGCGGAATTAAAATCTTATTAACTAATTAGTAACAAGTCACCAATTAATTATATCTAGATGGCTAATCATACAATCAATTTAATCCTAAGTTTAAATACCACAGATCATTCATTCGTAACATAAAGCCGTAAATCAAACACCAGAACGATTACGGAGAAACCCAGCTGGGAAAAACTCCGGGCACTTTGTCAGTCAATCCACTATAAACGAATTTAACAACTTATAGTTTATCAGACAAGACGACCCGTACTATCTATCACCCGACTGTACTCCTCACAGCTCTCCGTGGATCCATGCTCTCTTGCACCAATCCTCAGCTGTTGTTGCCAAAGCTCTCTATGGAATCTGCTACCCTACAACATTCCAAGCCTTGTGAATTCGTCTATCTCCTGTGGATCACGAAGAATAACCCGTTCTTCACAGACTGGAACTCCAGTCGCCTTTCTCGATCTTTAGCACCTCTGACAGATATGCAGAAAATTTGGCTTTTGGTATTTTGATATTGGATCTGATGTTTTTCTGACCAAAACACTCACACAAGATGAAGGTTGAATTATGCAATGATTAGATCTTCTCAATGATGTACCTCTCTCAATTAACAACCTTCACTTTTGCATTCTGTACAAGTTCTTGTATATATAGATAGGTCAAGAAATCAATGGGCAGAGAAAAAAGCTTTTGAAATGCAAAAATAAAATTTCCCATATAAAGCTATCGCTCAAGTGAAGAGCCAGATATAGTCGAGCGACAGTGTTTCTCTCGAGCGAAGGAGGGGTGACAGTCCAGCGAAGTAGTTTATGTTTTGTAGCTCGAGCCACCATTAGCGACAGTCTAGCAAAAATCCGCGCCATTTTCCTCCTTGTTCCAAACTCAAAACTCTAGACCTATTTAACTAACTTTTAAACAAATTCCACATAACTCCTTGAACTTTGACACTCTATCAAATTATGTCCTTTTGTTCATAAAATTAGCCAATTACAAAATCAACTAAAACCTAACAAACTCCCCATTTGGCATTCTGTGACAAAACACTAATCTATGTCAAGGTAGTAATAAAACAAAAGTTACAGACTCAAAATAATGACCCAACCTAAACTACAAAGTGTCTTAAACGAACTCTAAAGTACCTGTTTCCTGAAATAGACAACTCAAATACCAGTGTGAAATGTGTGGAAAATAGTATCAAAGATAATCACAGTTCAAACAGTTCACTTGTAGATGTCATTTAAGCAATTGTAATTCAAATAGCATATTTTACAATGTTAAATCAAAAGTTAAACTAAGACAAAGTATCAATGCAACCTAAGATATCAAAATGAAGCATTGACACTGTAAAAACTTAATTTAGCGAAACTGAATTCAGACAAATATGTGTATGCTCCCCCTTACTGCAAACTCTCAATGTGATTAAGGAGTAGGTGAATTTTTGTTTTTGCAATGAATTTTTCACAAAATGACAAGGGGCAAAGCAGAAACACACAACAGCACAATAATGTAGGTATAATCAATCACAAATAGATGCAGTGAACAGTAAACTTTCCCACAAAGCCAACTTAAAGCATCCATGGAGTAAATGATATAAGTGACTTATATGTGTGAAGTGTCACTAATCCTCTAACAGTAGGACTCCAAACCCTAAATTTGTGAGAAAGGACATGTGAAACATCACTGCTAATAAGTATATTCCTCTACTTATGAAAGTCAAACCGTATAGCACATTAGAACTTACATATAAAAAGCTTATTTCTAATGAAGAATTTATTTTCTCCTCCTGCCTTACAGCACAATTTTTTTTTAATCACAACTTTCAATAGGAATGCTCACACATTTTTTATTCATCTTAAGTGCAGGCTCCTTTCTATTAAGTAACTAACATGACCCCTGTAACGAGCTTTAGCCCGGTTAACCCAAGTCAGATAACCATAGGCACCAGGTTATGAGAAACCCCGTAAGCTTAATTAATCAAGTCAAGTAGGCTTCGAAAAGAAGCATTAAGATATTGAGACCCTTATGATTATTTTTCTAGACATACAGTGATTCTTACAAGGGTAATATCGAGCTTAGTCAAAAAATGGTCATTTCATGTTCAAAGTCGCCCTACTAACATGTGACAGTCATCCCAAATCTCACACACGTGCTAGAGTCCTACTTTCAAGATCATAGTGTGTGAAGTGCAGATGGTTTACGAAGAAACCTATATGAAATACTCAATAAGTATCCTAAGCTAGCAATGAAAATTATACTATAGCCCACCAAATAAACTCACTCTTGATTAGAACCAACAAAATCAAGTGTATTGTATGTTATGTTGAAAAACAAAATCAAGTGTATTGTATATTATGCTGAAAAACTAATTTCCAAATCAAACACCCCCTTTCTTTTCGAAGAAAAAATGAATGCACCAAGCACACAAAACACAAAATAAAAATACACGAGAACAAGTAAATAAATATGATGGATGCATAACAAAACGTCATACCCAATAATACGTCGCATGGCGCTCAGGTGTGATTCCTTAGGATCATCCTAAAAACGCGCATATACCCCTACACTAAATACTATGTCAGGTCTACTAGCAGTGAGGTAAAGCAGACTACCTATCATACGCATACACAGTGTTTGATCAACACTCTTGCCTATATAATCTAAACCTAACTTGACAATGGTGCTCATAGGGGTTCTACTGTGTTTCTTGCTGTCTAACCCAAAATGCTTGACAAGATTCTTGACATATTTCGATTGAGAAATGAACAATCCCTCATCAGTCTGCTTGGCTTGAAGACCAAGAAAGTACGTTAATTCACCAATCATGATCATCTCAAATTCTTGTTTCATACACTCAACGAACTCATGAGCAAGAGAATCAATGGGAGACCCAAAGACGATGTCATCCACATATATCTGAACTATGGTGATGGTATCCTCAATCCGTCTTATAAACAAGGTTCTATCTGCACCACCTCTAGCGAAACCCTGTTCCATAAGGTATGAAGTAAGCCGATCACACCAAGCTCTAGTTGCTTGTTTCAGTCCATACAGAGCTTTATTCAGTCTATATACATAGTGAGGATATTTCGAATCAATGAACCCTCTAGGTTGTTCCACTTCTTCCTGAAGAACACCATTCAAAAAAGGTACTCTTGACATCCATTTGATACAATCTGAACCTCAAGGAACATGCAACTGCAAGAAGAATTCTAATGGATTCAAGTCTAGCTACCGGGGCAACAGTTTCATCAAAATCAACACCTTCAACCTGAGTGTATCCCTGAGCAACCAACCTAGCCTTATTTCTCGTAATGGTACCTTGATCATCCACCTTATTCTTGAATATCCACTTGGTACCTATAATATTGTAATTATCAGGCCTAGGCACTAAGTCCCAAACATTGTTTCTAACAAATTGATTTAACTCATCATGCATGGTATTGACACAGTATTCATCCCCAATGGCTTCCTTAACCTTCTTTGGTTCAATCTGAGTCACATAGCTCGCATATGACATATTTTTTAGAACCTTCTTGCGAAGTCTCATTCCTTCTTCTATATCTCCAATCATGTTATCCTTTGGGTAATTCAATTTGATTCTAGACGAAGGTTCTTTGGGTAGTTTAGATTCATTATCCGGAGTAGAATCCTTAGTTGGAACAACCAACTCATTTGATGTTTGTAGGGGATCAACATTCAACTGTTCCAGCTCAATGCACTCTCCGTCAATCTTCCCTCTACTACAAGCATCATCAACCACCACATTGATAGATTCCATGACAACACGTGTGTGATTATTGTACACCGATAAGCCCGACTATTCTTGGAATATCCCAAGAATATACCTTCATCACTCTTGGAATCAAACTTTCCCAAGTTCTCTCTATCTCTCAGAATGTAGCACTTCCTGCCAAACATACGAAAGTACTTGACAGTAGGCTATTTACCCTTCCAGATCTCATATGGTGTCATGTTAGTTTTTGGTCTAAGATAAACTTTATTGATAATGTAACATGCCGTATTTATGGCTTCACCCCATAAATGTATAGCTAAATTTTTACCATGAAGCATAACTCTCGCCATTTCTTGAAACATACGATTTTTCCCTTCAACTACCTCATTCTGTTGTGGAGTGATTGGTGAGGAGAACTCATGTTGGATTCCCTCATCCAGACAGAAGTTCTCAAGATTTGAGTTTTCGAATTCCTTGCCATGATCACTACGAATTCTAGACACTGAATAACCTTTCTCATTTTTAAGTTTCTCACACAGGGATATGACAAGACTGAACACTTCAGTTTTATCTCTCAACAATTCAATCCAAGTGAAATGAGAAAAATCATCAACCACAACCAAGATATATCTTTTACCACAAAGACTTTCAGTCCTCAATGATCCTATCAGATCCATATGGAGTAATTTAAGAGGCTTGCTCGTCAAGATCTTAGAAGACTTTTTGTGGGGTACCCTAAGCTATTTACCTTGTTGACACGGACCACAAACAGTGATATCAGAATTATCCAGCATAGGTAGACCATTGACAATCTCCTTCTTGGCAAGTTTGGACAGACTGTTATGGTTCATATGCCCCAGTCATTGATGCCACAACTCAGTTATATTGATCTTGGCACTACTATACCTATAATCAGAGTTAGGTATGACTCCGTAACAATTTTTAGATATTCTGACACCTTCAAGGACAATGTTACCAATCGAGTCATAAACAGAACACCTTTTCTGGACAAATGTTATCTCAAAATCAGCATCACAAATTTGACTAATGCTCAACAAATTTGACTTTAAACCTTTCGCATACAGCACATCTGAGATGGCAGGTAGTCCAGCAATACTCACAACTTCTTTTCCACGTATCGATGTAGTAGCTCTATCATCAAATGTAACTACACCACCATTCCACTTATCAAGTAAAGAAAATAAGGATTTGTCACCACACATGTGTCTTGAAAATACACTGTCAAGGTACCACATGGAATTATTTTGTACTTTGAGAGCAAGGTGAGCAACATGAAAATTTAACAGATCTCCTAATCGTTCACTTTTATTCTCACTACCAGATATCTCATTCTAAGAGCTAGACTCTGACTCCTCATCACTCATTGTCACAGCTAAGGCCTCACGATGTTCTATACCTAAATTTCTCTTCAAATTTGGACATTCACTCCTAATGTCACTATACCCCTTATACTTATGGCATTGAACAGATTGAGATCTTTAAACGGGAGTCCTAGAGGTCTTATTCTCATGCCTACCTCTCGTGAATCTACTAGGGACTTCACTATTTCGCTCCTGAGGTTATCTCCTATTCCTCATCACCTTCTGGAATTTTTAACGAAATAAGCAATTTCGTCATCCCTAAGTGTCTTAGTGTCAGTGGACTCACTCTCAACTTCTCTAACAGTGTTTATGGCAATGGATTTCTATTTCTTAGGTTGTGCTAAGGTCAATTCATAAGGTTGGAGGGATCCTATGAGTTCTTCTACTTTAACGCTAACTAGGTCCTTACTTTCTTCAATGGCAGTTACCTTAGGTCTAAACCTTTCAGGTAGGGATCTAAGAACCTTACGCATGATTTTTGCCTTAGGGATCCTTTCGCCTAGATTAAAACTAGAGTTCACAATATCGTTCAACATAGCATAGAACTCATCAAATCTCTTATCATCATTCATCCTAAGTTCTTCAAATCTAGACGTCAACATCTGCAGTTTAGAGTTCTGAACAGTTTTAGTTCCCTCGTGTGTGGTTTCTAAAATATCCCAAACTTTCTTAGCAGTTTCACACATCGATACACGCCTAAATTCTTCAGCAAAAACAGCCATGAACGGGGCATGAAGGCCCTTACTATTCCAATTATACTCATCCAAATTTGTTTTCGACCACAGTGAGATATCAGTGTGTGTAACTACACCAGCAACAGTTGTTGAAGATGGAGCCCACCCATTTTGAACGATAATCCAAACACGTTCATCCATAGATTCAAGAAAGGCTTTCATTCGAACCTTCCAGTATGCATAGATGCTTCCGTCGAAGAACGGAGGCACAGATGATGACTGACTCATCTAAACTTAACAAATAAGGGTCAGGAATCGATGTAAGACTCTGATACCAATTGAGAAATACAAGTTCGACCCTAACAACACCTAGAGGGGATGAATGGGTGCAATATATGGAATTAAAATCTTATTAACTAATTAGCAACAAGTCACCAATTACTTATATGTAGATGGTTAATCATACAGTCAGCTTAATCTTAAGTTTAAATACCACAGATCATTCATTCGTAACATAAAGCAGTAAATCAAACACCAGAATGATCACGGAGAAGCCCAACTACGAAAAACTCCGAGTACTTTGCCAGTCAATTCACTATGAACGAATTTAACAACTTACAGTCTACCAGACTTGACGACCCTTACTATCTGATCGTTCGACTACACTCATCACAGCTCTCCATGGATCTCGTGCTCTCCTGCACCAATCCTCAGCTGCCTCTCTGTGGAATCTGCTTCCCTTCAGCACTCCAAGCCTCGTGAATTCGTCTATCTCTCGTGGATCACAAAGAACAACCCGTCCTTCACAGACTGAACTCTAGTCGCCTTCCTCGATCTTTAGCACCTCTGACAGATACGCAGGAAGTTTGGCTTTTCGTATTTGGATATTGGATCTGATAATAAACACTCACACAAGATGAAGGTTGAATGATGGAATGATTAGATCTTCTCAATGATGTACCTCTTTCAATTAACAACCTTCATTTTTACGTTTTGTATGAGTTCTGGTATATATAGATAGGTCAAGAAATCAATGGACCTAGACAAAAGCCTTTAAAACGCGAAAATAAAATTTCTCATATAAAGCTTTTGTTCGAGCAAAGAGCCAGCGACAATCGAGCGACGGTGCTTCGCTTGAGCGAAGGAGGGGCGACAGTCCAGTGAACCAGTTTCTATTTTTGTAGCTTGAGCCAACCCTTAGCTATAGTCTAGCGAAAATCCACGTCGTTTTCCTCCTTGTTCCAAACTCAAAACCCTAGACCTATTTAACTAACTTTTAAACAAATTACGCATTACTCCTTGAACTTTGACGCTCTATCAAATTACGTTATTTTGTTTACAGAATTATCCAATTACAAAATCAACTAAAACCTTACAACTAATATGCTCGGATCGCTGATAAAAATGTTGGAAATACAGGAATTATGTATTGTTTTAATGCAACTTGATGAAACCAACCACCGAAATGAAACACACACGCTAAATCTAGAATGCAATCATCCTCTGCTTTAGACTCGGTGTTAGAAATAGCCAAGAGATCTCCATCACTTACAATGTTCTCAACAATGTTTGCTTTACCTGAAATTTCCGATTGCTTCCCATATCGACTTGCAGTCAACCTTTCTTTATTTTGTAAGTTGTAACAATCCTTCTTCATGTACCCCTTCTTCTTGGAGTAACTACAAATCTGATTACTGAACTTAGACTTCGATGTGCCCCTTCAGAATCACCATGAACAACAAAGCCTTCTCCATCTCTGGCCTCTAAAACCAAATCCTTTATCTTTTCTTTTGAAAATAAAGTATCATACATCTTATCTATGGTAAGTGTATCTTGACTACACAAGATTGTGTCTCTAAATGAAGAAAATAAAATAGGCAACGAAGACAATAAGATCAATGCCAAATCTTCTTCATCATACTTTACTACCAAAGTTTCCAAATTAGTGATGATCTCTTCAAATAAAAGCAGTTGATTTTCCAATGATCCTCATTCTGCAATTCGATGAGAGTATAAACACTATTTGAGATGCACCTTGCTTGTCAAACTTTTAGTCATTCACAATTACTCCAAATTCAACAATAAAGCAGCTGTTGAACCCTCCATCAAAATGACCTAAAGAATGGTATTCGATAAATGAAGATGAACGTGAGAAACTACCTTCTTATCCTTCCGTAATTTCTCCTCCGAGGTCAAAGTTGCGGGCATTTTGTTAATTTCAGGCAATGCATCATCAAAATCCAGCTGCATGAGTATTGCACACATCTTAACCCGTCATAGCGAAAATCTAGTGCTTTGATCCAAAAGCAAAAAGTCATACTTCATGAAAGCCATCTGATTACGCCCAAAGTGTTATGCGGTGTTGTAGTATAGCTTTGGGGTGTCGTATCCACAGGGAGATGGAAAAGTGATTCAAGGGGTTCAATAACTTTGGGTTCTCGTGAATTTGATGAATGGAATTTGTTTATTGCATTCAAATGTAAATGTCACTGGAAATAATGATGAAATTTAATATAATATGTAAAATAGTGAAGTTCCGGGGTTCCCTCAATTAGATTGGATCAGTCAACATCAACAATTCATGCATTCTCTACTCAATTAGAAGTTTCTGTCCTAACTTTCTAATCGGATGATTTAAACGATACAAACCAATTTAATTGCACATGTAATCCTAGAATTTATGTTTCCCAAAACATAATCATACATCAATTTATTGAAATCAGACTTAAAGAGCGACTATATATCTCTAACATATAGCGATGAATTAAATCACACCAATAAATGATTTGAAAATCAAACTTGAACAAGTATTTTAATTATTCAATGGAAGAAACATGATTAAATCCATGAAAATCTGAATAAATGTTAAATCTAACTCAAATCTAATTCAAAATACGGGAAAACATAAACCCTAAAATTATTTAAACAATGAAAAACACATCCTAAATTCTAGATCTCCTTAACAATTATCACAATCATCTATTGAAATCAGATTATAAATCGTTCATATACATGTAGCATAAGAAAGTAAATAATCACACCAATAGATTTAATGAAATAACGATTCAACACATAGTTCAATTGTTCGATAGAAAAAAAATAAGATTGATTCTATGAAAAACTTAATACATGTTAAATCAATTTCAAAATTAATTCAATAAGATGAAAACCTAGATCTAGAAATGTTTAGCAAAATAAATACCAAAGAGCATGGATTAATGATGATGAAATCCCCGAATCCAATTGAGTTCCTCCCTTGCTTCACCTTTAGTTTAGTTCTTCATAGGTTTCTTGAGCCAAAATCAATGAAAGAATGGTGTAGAATGAAGAATGATGATGAATAGAATGTTTTTGGGGTCCTTTTTTAGGCTTCTCACGGCCCAAACATTAAACAAACCCTACTTTGCGCGGCGCGGCGCCTAAGCGCCATGGGAGCGGCACTTGAGCGCTTGAATTCTGTCAAATTTTGGGTAAAATGGCGCCTGAGCGCTAGGTTGTGGCGCTTGGGCGCTATGTCGCTGTTCTGAATTCTGCGCCTTCTTGAATATTTTTGTCATAACTTTCTCTTCCGATCTCCGATTGAGGTGTTTCAAGATGCGTTGAAAAGCTAACTCAAAGACCTACAACTTTGATTCAGAGACCATCTTCAAATTCGATCGTTTTCTATGTCAAAAATCCGTCCCAATACGAGGCTAAAAACCGGTGTGAAACTTTTCAGCTTGAAAGTTGATATTTGATGATGTTTTGGCTATCTTTCACCCATTTGACTCATCTCTTCATCCAATTGATCTCTAAAACTCTTGAATCTTCATCACAAGGTTGGAAACAAGTTTGTAGTATTTGCACCTTAGTCCCTGAACTTTCACTTTCTTCCAGTTTGGTCCTTTTTCGTTTAGTTCACCTCAATTTCGCTACATTCATCACTTTGTCCTACAAAACATAAATTGCATAGAATTAAGCTATATTCGAACATTTTAATCAACAATTACTCATGTTTTGACAGTAAAATAAGTATGTAAAAACACACTTATCACCATCACAAACAAAAACTTCAAACAAATTAACCCATGCGCTCTTGCAAAACTGCTGAACCCAGGCTCTAATACCGTTTGTTGTGAAACAAACAAGATATCTCTTGTTAGAAGAACTATTAATATGCTCGGATCCCTAATAGTAATATTGGAAATACAAGAATTATGTATTGTTTGAATACCACTTAATGAAACCAACCACAGGAATGAATTGTTGAAGTCATATGGCAAATAATGAAGTATTAGATTAAGCCAAAAAATAATAATGACAAGAAATATGACAGATGAATTAAGAGATTTTATTGACTCAAGAAGTAAGATACTAAAAAATCGAGTCAAAAACGAAAAAGAAGAGAAAAACATGAAAAACCTGGAACATACAGGTGGTTCCTAGGTGCCAGGTTGCTGTCAACCTTCTTATTGTAAGACAGAAACCTGGCGCCTAGGCACCAGGTCTCAGCCAAAAAAAATTCAATTTTGTTTTTCTCCATTTTGAACTTTTCTTCAAGCCCAATACCAATTTTCAACTCCTAATGAGTCTCCAAAATATAACTTTAACTTGATGCAGGACTCCAATAGAATTCCAAACTCAATTCTTCTTGACGTGCACTTCAATTAGAATTCTTCAATTATTTCAACAAGGAATTCGGGACACACCCAAATTCTAACAAGTATAATTTTTTATGCACAAAGTATAATTCTTCAATTAATTGTATCTCAATATGTCCCCTTCTACTTGTTCTTTTATGCACAAAGAAACATACGGAGTTATCCTACAAGGTCAAACGATATCAATAGTATAATAGGAACCCCTATGACAATATAGTCATATATGTAATTGTGAGACCAATATTTTCAAGACGTCGATCCCGTTGACAAACATAGAGGCACATTTAATGTGTCATCACCCTTCAATATTGTAATAAATTTGATTTTTAGGTAAAGAGCCCTATTAATAATCATCGTTAGGCCATAGATTTATTTTGGAATTGTAGTATTGCGTGTTTATGACTATAATTAGATGAACTTTCTTGGTATAATATAGATATTTACCATCATAAGAGAAAGTGATATCTGGTTACCCAAATGCACTCAAAATTTTTGGCCGTGGGGATAAACCCTGAACCCTCTATCCATGTTATTTCAACCATGAATATTGAACACTAGTTTAATAAGTATTGTATGACTTAATTGAATTAACAATAACTGTATTGTTTTTTTTTTTAAAGTACAAAAGATTGATCGTCCCAATAACAAGTTTTGAAGGTTTTACAATATCAAGATTCATTTCTACATGTACTCTTGGTTTATGCCTGAAAAAGAAATTTCTCATTGATTTCGATCCTAATATGGTACAATGCTGCGTTTAAATGTGATTGTTAACGTACAGAAAGTGTGGCCCAAATTGAATAGTCCAAGGAATGAAGCCCAATTAGGAAATCCAAGATGAAGGCCCAAATAGGACCATTATGGAATGCAGTGGAGGCCCACGAACAAAGTACCATCATCACCCAAGCTTGCAAGACGCTCAGGATCTGAGAGAATGGAGTGCTTTACTGTCGCCCTGAGCGATGATCCCGTTCTTGACCAAACCTCTGAGTCACCCAGGATTTGAGCGAATATAAGGTATCGTGGTTATCTAGTACGGCAGCTATTGAAGCGGTTATTTAGCAACTTTATCACACCTCACGATCCAAGAATCCTGGTTACAAGCAGTTAAGTGATAAAAGTAATGGCAACAGTTAGAGACGGCAGTTCCATGACAAGTCAGCCATCATAAAGAAAGTGGGTAGCTATAGAACACCAAACAGTTTCCAAACAGTTTTTTAGAAACTATCAAAAGAGAATAAAAAGGAAAGGAAGACATAGAAGAAAATGACCCCGAATCAAAACACTCTCAACAGAGAATATGTAATTTCATTTCTTAGTTAATTTTAACTGTCTCTTCTTAGTACTCGTGTGTTTGTGCCCCTTGGAGGCATTCTGTTTTCTTTCCAATTGATATATTTATCAATAAAGCACCCCTTTTTGGGAATTTATCTCAAGAGGTTTGTTCCTTACACAATCGTCTGAACCTTTCTTTTAATTGTTAGCGACAACCTGCGCGAAACAATTTGGCATGCCCAGTGGGACAAGTGGTGTTTGAGGATACAAAAAAAAAGTGAAGCATTATGCCTCATAAGAATTCTGATAAGGAACCAGCAAGTCAAGGAGTAGTCCAGTCTGTGATCAAGCGATATGAGGAGCAGTAAAGTTCTCCACGAACAAAGGACAAAGTCAAAGCAGTCAAAGTCACTACGAGCCAATGACAGAGTTGAGTCCTCGAACCATGCGTGCATTACTTGGGACACTCACACAGGATCTCGTTGAACAGGTAAATCTACAAAATATTCATAATATGGAAAGATTTACCCAAAATGGGAATGCACATTGTGACAACATGGCTAAACAACTGAATACATTAAATGAAATAATGAATAAGTTAGTAGGCCAAATGTGTCAGCCAGTTGTGCCTATTGCAAACCACTTTCAAACCAGGATGATTGTTGGACATAATTCACCACATAACTCTCCTGGTTTGAACCAAAATCAAGGATTAGAACCACTCTTCGATCCGTCTACTTCAAATCATGGGGATAATGGAACGCCAAACTTAAATGGTGGTAATGGGATTACAAACCTGGGTGGTAATCCAAATATAAGAGACAATGTCCTGAATAATGGATGGAACATCCTGCGTGTTAATAATGGAGTAAATACTCAGGCTAATGGTAATAATGGTCCAAACAATGGCAATTTTGTTGCCAACCATGGACTAAATATTAGGCATCAAACAAGTCAACCAGTAAACCAACCTGTAGGAATCCAATATGATCCCAACGTCATGTTGATAAATCAAATCGTGGAGATAGTACAGATCAAATGGCTTTTGGAGTACGTCCTGTCATGAGGCCGACTTACACAAAACCATATCCTGATTGGGTAGATCAAGCATATCCATGGCCTAGATGGTACAAAGTGCCAGAATTTTCATTATTCACTAGTTTAGGAAAAGTATCTACTCTAGAACAACTAAGACGATTCACGCTGCAAAGCAGTGAAGTGACTGACTATCATAAAGTGAGGTTATTCCCTATTTCATTAACAGAAGTAGCTTTCTCCTGGTTTATTAATTTTTCAGCAAACTCTGTTCAAACATGGCAACAACTGGAACAACTATTCCATGCTCAGTTTTATAAAACTGAATCTGAAGTCAACTTGGCTGATTTGGCGAATTTACGTCAAATGCCAAAAGAATGGGCAGAAGGTTTCCTTCAAAGGTTCAAAACAGCCAGGAGCAAATGTTTTGTACCTCTACCTGAGAAGGAATTTGCCAAAATCACTCAAAATTGTTTAAGCTTTGATTTGAAGAAGAAATTTCTAGATAGAGAATTTCCTGGCCTTTTTCAACTCAACGCGAACGTGATTAGGTATGAATGATATAAAGAGAGGAAGAACAATAAAGACCCAAATTTTAACGTTCATACTATTAACGATGAATATTATGATCAAATTGAAGTATGTTTGGCCAAATTAATTAAAGGGAATGCTTACGCCTGTCCTATAATGGCCAAACCTAGAACGTCGGACAAAAACGAGCCTATAAAAGATGAAAACAAACAGGCTAGGACGTTTTTGTTCGATGTGACCAAAGCTGACCTTATATTTGACAAACTGTATAAGGATAAGAAGATAAAATTGCGCGATAAGCATAAATTGCCAATCTTTGAACAAATTAAAGGTAAAAAATATTGTAAGTGGTATAATGCATGGTCATATTTGACTAATAATTGCTTGGTCTTTCGTCATCTGTTACAGGACGCTATCGAATCAGTGCGAATCGTGTTCGAAGATAAAAAGAAAGTGGCAGTGGATGAAAATTCTTTCCCACAGCCACTTGGGATGAACACAGTGATGACTGGTTTTAAAAACAAGTCGTCAAAATTCAAATTGGTCATAGACGATGGAGAAGAAGATTTTGGGTCACATCCCAGTATTTTTGAACGTATCAAAGGGAAAGTCTAGAGAAGATAGAAATATCCTGTGTGCAATATGTAAAGGAGAAGTGAGTGCAAATACAGAGAAACCAGGAATTTGGTAGCATCACCATCACCCTGATCTTGTCCCAAATGCTCAATCTGTTAGAGGGCAAGGTACATCATTCTATAGAGGACTGCCTTTTGAGAGGCAGTTCAGGCCAATGAATATTATGAGGACATTTTGGCCGCAACCTTACCAACCAAATGTATGGCATTCATTCCAGTATAATACAGGAAGGGTGATACCTTCAATAAGATGACTAGAGCCCAACAAAGGCATTTTAAACGGAATTATGGACGAATGATGAGGCAACAACAGGGATTGCCACGTCTTAAAGCACCTAAACTACTTGAGGTGGCTAATCAAAATATTCTCGAGGATAGTAAAGAGACCGGTACAGGTGAATCAATGGAAGAACTACCAGAAAGTTCTTTTGGGATATCAAAGTTTGAGCGAGGGAAAAAGGATGAAGATGATCCAGAGCAACCCCTTACTATTTGGTTCGGTATGTTACCTCTTATCATGGCTAATAACTATTTATTAGCCAATGGGTTCAAAAACAAAGAGAAAGAAGAAGGGGAAGAAATAGAGGATAACAAAGAGGAAGCATATGTGCTAGAATGTGAAGAAGTCCAAACATCTAGAAGGGCATACAATGAAGAAGAGGATGATGGTATGACGGACATCGAATAGGAAATTGATCTGGAACCAGAAAGAAGAAAGAGGGGAAGAAAGGAGTATTGTGCAATACGTTGTTGAAACAACTACATCCAGAAGGTGTTCGCGAGGTAGACTTGTTAGAAGAACCATCTGGGCATTCCTTTGATTACTATGTGCTGTACGGGACACCCAAAAGGAAGAGGAGAGTGCCTCGCTCTGAGAAATAAGGGTCACCTCTAAGAATATTGCCTTTGGGTAACTGAAGCTCAGTGTGACATATTGCATGTTGAATTATCACAAGGAAACAATTCAACAGAGGACAAATAGGAAGTGGAAATAGATTCTTGATGCGAGATTTTTCCAAACGCAACTGTACGGTGTCAAGTTTTAAGATAGTGGGAGCAGAGTACCGTTTTCCACAGGGATTGAAATATAATTCTAAAAATTCCTGTAATTAAAATAACCTTAATTTTATCTAGAAAATATGAACATTGGAATGAGATAACTAACTAACTAATTCAATAAATTAGCAATGCAATTAACCAAGATTAACACGAAAAGGCTTAAACTCTAGAGATCCAATTTCACCTAACCGTCGATCATACTTCAATCATCTAACTATTCCTTAATTTATTCTTATGGTTTATTAGTCAAGAACTCGAAATTATCTTAATCCCCTCTCTCGATGGTGAATTAAGAATTACTTTAAAACCCTAATTTTGAGTCTCCATCTAAAACTAAGAAGATAAAGTACATTTAGATCTTTGGTTCTCTTAATAAGTATAAAGGATTTCATAGACCTCTCGAACTTTATAATCTCCTAGGTTGTGTTTATCAATTGTCACTATTTAGAATTCCCACTCTCGAAAGCAAATCCCTAATTCCATATCATTCAAATGGTGATCAAGCATTCAAAAGCATTAAGAGTATATAAACACAAATAAACCAATAGAATAACCTTTGAAATAGATAATTAAATGATCAAAGCATAATATCTAGTGTTGGCTACATTGTATCTCTAGAAAAATAAATTACTCCATGAAAATATGAAAGAAAACACAATCTATGTTATTAAACATTGATAAAATAGAGAAGATTGATAGAGAATAAAAAAAAAACTCTTTAATTTTGGATTCTTCAATCTCCAAGGGTCTTCTTCTTGGTGTCGTTATTGGTTTTGCTTCCTCAAAAATCCCTTCATAAAACCCTAATAGCCGTATTTATAGTTCCCTCTTTAAGCTCGATTTAGGGCGTATTTGGTATCAGGTGTCATTGCGGCGTAAGGGCGCCCATTTTGGGCTCATGGACGCCCGTAGTTTCGGGTGAAAAAAAAAACAGTTTTGAGGCTTCCAGTGGCGCAAGGGCGCTTGTCCTCCCTGTAAGCATCTGCACATTTCGTCATTATTTTCATCATAACTTTTTATTCCAATGGTCGATTGAGACGATTCAAGATGTGTTGAAAATCTAACTCAAAGGGCTACAACTTTACTTCAGACATCATCATCCAATTCGATCGTTTACTCTGTCAAAAGTGAGTGTTAATATGAGACTAAAATTTTAGAACATAACTTTTTGATTGGAAGATGATTTGTAATCATCTTTTGACTAAATTTGATCCCTTTGACGTCTTCCTTTATCCAATTTATCAACTTTTGCTTATTTTTTTCAATCCAGTAACCTACATCACAACATCAAAACATACATAAAAACACTCTAAAACTTTCTCAAGGGTAACAAAATAATGCATTAAGTGGCATAAATATCATGAGTGTGGAGCACTCATCAAATACCCCCAAATTTAATATTTTGCTTGTCCTCAAACAAACATCAAACCAAAGAAAATGATTAACAAACACACAAACGAAATAAAAAAAATCAATTAAAACAAATTTCGTTAGATATCTTGCCTTCGTAGCTCAGGATTGGCAACATCCATTGATATCATGAATCATTTGAAAACTATAATGCAAAAGCTAACTTCCCACCTATTCAATGCAAAATGGGTGTGTGTGTGTGTGTGAAGAGTTAAGTGTAACGCTGTACAATAATAAATTGATCCAATTCCTGACCTTAAAAGTCAAAATTTTCCTTACTTCGCTCGTAAGATTCATACACCCCCAAACTTGTTTTCTTTTAACTCCCCATGGTGTATTCTAAAGTTGATTTTCAATACTAATCTCTTACACCACTAAAGTTTGGTTAGATCTCACTAATTGCAGTTCAACATGTCAACAACTATGGATTCTCCTCATTTTTTTTTTATTTTTTTTTACTGCTTTGACCCCCCAAGACTCAACCAAGTTATTAACCCCTCATCGAAATTCGAATTCTCTAAAATAAATGTTCTAGGCTTAATCATGTAGTGCGTCTTCTGTTTTATGCACCTCTTTTTTAGATTTTTTATTTTTAATATCTTGTGTGGGGACGCTCTCTATTAAGCTTTCTAAATGACCCCTGTAGCAAGCTTTATGCCAATAACTCCCAAATCAGATGACTTTAGGGCACCGAGTTTTAAACCTTTGCAGGCTTATTCACTCGAGTCATAAAGGCTACGAAGAGACGCCTTACAATAAGATGATTATGATTGTCCTCACTAGGATCCTTTTAGGGTAGCTTCTCTTTTATACAGTGATTAGTACAATGCCCTTTTATTACACACTTAATTCTCGAAAATTTGATTCAACAAACCAAACATCCTAAGTTTGGTTTAAGGATGTAATAATGTTCAATGGCTGTTTGGGTATAGCATTTAAGTTCTCTATTACAACCTATAAATAATGGATCAACCTACTCATGTACAATATCACAATCAACTCACGTGCATAAATATTTTTCGTTTCACATGAATAAGCAAAAATTTAACTCAAACACATAACTCATTCACAACTCATCAACCAAACATATTAATTAATATATGCATCAGTGCCGGTAAGGTTATCCAACTCACACAAGCATGCTTTTTTTTTTTTTTTTTGTATTTTTCTTAACAAACACACATCAAACAACATAAAAAAAATCACACAAAAATAAAATAAAATAAAGCAAATAGTAAAACACCCTACCAAACTTAATGTAAACATTGTCCCCAAACTAAAGTTATGGAAGAAAACGTCCCTGGTAGCGATCAGTTTTCACCTTCCTCCTCACCCTCCTTAGCTGGGTATTTCGGGAGAATTGGAGGTTGTGGGAATTAAGGCTGCATGGATGGTCCACCTGCTTGTGGCACAAATGTATAGCTGCTGAAAATATGGTTCTACAAGGTTATGGACTCCATCATGTAGTTTAGGCGAAGATCAGTTCGCTCCTGGAAAACCTCAAAACTGGATTGGAGTTGATCAAAAGTTTCCTCCATATTGGTCTGCTATTGATCTTGTGCGAAACGGTTTCGTCTAGCTTGCTGAGGTTGGGATGATACAGCTCCGGAGTCCTTTTGTTGTTTTGAAATGAACTTCTGAATCTTTTGAATATGTTTGTCGTCTAATGCACTTAAAGTACCCTCCTGATGCTCATTTTTAGCAAAGCATACTCCAGCCTCGA
Organism: Fraxinus americana; assembly: GCA_035079005.1. NCBI lineage: Eukaryota > Viridiplantae > Streptophyta > Magnoliopsida > Lamiales > Oleaceae > Fraxinus > Fraxinus americana. The sequence continues at coordinate 167,728 of JAVHZT010000126.1, read as the reverse complement.
TACATAAATTAGAAATTAGGACCGGGTGCGGCAGGCTGCCAGTTGTGGTATCATTCAAGTAGTTCATAATGTTATTTTGAATCACTTACCAGATATCAATGCTCATCCCATTTAAGATTGAAAATAGCAAATATGCCCTATCTTTTGTAACATCTGTGGTATGTCTAGTCGGCATAAAACATGCACAAATGAATAAGAACCACACCTTTCCATCTAAATCAAGGTAGTTTGAATCAAAATTGACTGGATTTCCGCTGGAAGAAAAATTCCAAAAGGCTTACTCACCCCCCAAACTTTGAAGTAAAGAGATGGGATCGATAGAATCTTTAAGGAATTGGTGATATTCATCTATTTCAATAGTTGGTATTCCGTAAGGGGCATTGATGGTATGCTTGTCAAATTTTACAGGTTTCCCACGTACCATGACTGTAAACTCATGTCGGTCAATTGCATTTGCATGGAACTCTTTAACATGATTCACCACAGCCTTGGGAGGAGATGCCATAAATTGCTCCCAGTTTCGATTGACAATGGCCAGATATAATGTCCTACGATGGCTGCAATGTGGGATGAGTCCACATTCTTCGACCAATGATTTATTCAAAATCTTTTCTTAGTACCGTTTCTGAGCTTTCGGGCTTGTGAATTGCTTTGACTGTCCACCTGAAGAACTCAATTGATCGGCCTGTCAACTAGATGAAGCTCTTGGTCTCTTGAGGGCAGTATTCAAGTTCTTGCTCATTTTTGCAACCAACTTTGTTCGCATATAAAAAACACCAACACAACAAACAATTACTAATACTCAACTAATCCCTAAAAACGTCTCTTTCAAAAACCCACGATGTTCCCTGTAGGGTACTTTACCAACAAAATTGCAATATTACTTCAGCCCCCTCACATACTTTTATCGAACACCTTATGTGCACAAAAACTCAATCAATGGTTTTTCAATATGCCTTCACAACATAATGTCTACCATTCCAAAACATCACCAAACAACCACGGTCTAGAGAATGTAAACAAGAATTGGGACACTTACACCCATCTTTTGAATGTGAGAATTGAAGTGGGTAGTTCGGATTTGGCCTCTTCCTCTTGTATGAAGTGATGAAATATAGATAATAGTATTGGGTGAGATGTAAAAAAGTGAGTTTTAATAAAAATGATGTAGCTTGGTGATGGTTGAAGTTGTGGCTTTGAGGGGAGGAGGAGAGAATGAAAAGATTGGAGGCATTGGAATGAAATTTCGAGCAGCCCTTTTTTTTAGAATTCGAACCGGTGCAGGGGCACCCTTGCAGACTGTAAAATAATGGCACAAAATTTTTTTTGAATATGTAGCGCAGGGGCGCCTTTTGATGGCGCAGGGGAGCTATGATGTTCAGCTAAATTTTCCCATGACTTGAAAAGGGCGCACCCATTTGTTCTACCAAAATCTGGGTATAGCTCCAAACTACCAACCGATTGCATTTTTATCCCCATTTTAATTCCTCACTGAACCGTTCAATCAAAGTAAACAAAAATAGGTACAATTAAAAATTGACTCAATAAACTAAAACAAATGAAATTAAAAAGAATAAAGCTGAAAATGGAAGGAAATAAGGTTGAGAAATTTTGGGTTGCCTCCCAATCAGCGCTTAGTTTAACGTCATCAGCCTGACGCTCCATTTTTCTTAGCTAAGTTCTGCCATATTGATAAAATACACATGATACTCTTCTTGTCCATAATAGTGCTTAATGAGTTGTCCATTGACCTGAAATGTTGTGTTATCCTCGCCTTTTAGCTTAACCATACCAAATGGAAACACCTTTGAAATTATGAAGGGACCCAACCACCTAGACATCAATTTCCCTAGAAAAAGTTTCAATCTCGAGTTGAAAAGAAATACTTGCTGTCCAGGCATAAAATTCCATTGTACTATGCGAGCATCATGCCAAGATTTCATCTTTTCCTTGTATATTTTCGCATTCTCATAAGCTTCATGTCTCAACTCGTCCATTTCATTCAGCTGTAAGAGTCTTTGCTCACCAGAAGCCTTCAAGTCAAAATTTAACTTCTTCATTGCCCAAAATGCATGGTGTTCAATCTCAATTGGAAGATGACATGTCTTTCTAAACATCAATCGATAAGGAGTCATGCCTATCGGTATTTTGAAGGCTGTACGAAATGCCCATAATGCATCATCAAGCTTGAGTGCCCAATCCTTACGGTTGGGATTAACTATTTTCTTCAAGATCTGCTTGATTTCTCTATTGGAGAGTTCTGCTTGGCCATTTTCCTGTGGGTGGTATGCAAGGGTCCTCTTATGTCTCACTCCATATCGTGCCAACAAATTAGTCATCAGTTTGTTGCAAAAATGTGTATCTTTATCACTGATAAGTGCTCGGGGTGTTCCAAATCGGGTGAATATATTCTTTTGAAGAAACTTGAGGACCACCTTAGCGTCATTTGTTGGTGTAGCTACCGCCTCAATCCACTGAGAGACATGATCAACTACCATGAGAATAAATACTTGACCACAATAAGGCGGATAAGGGCCCATGAAATCAATTTCCATTATGTCAAATAGCTCTATCTCCAACATGTTTGTCAATGGAAGTTCATGGCGTCGAGATATATTACCTTGACGCTAGTAACGGTCATATGATTTCACATATATGTAGCTATCACGGAACATAGAAGGCCAATAAAAATCAGATTGTAACACCTTTGTTGTAGTACGTGTTGGGCCCAAATGACCTCCATATAGTGAAGAATGGCAGTGATGAAGGATAGATTGAGTTTCTTCAATAGGGACACATCTCCTGATGACTTGGTCAGAACACTTCTTGAATAACAATGGGTCATCCCATAAATACAACTTAACATCGTGTAAGAATTTCTTCTTTTGTTGTTGAGAACAATCTAGAGGCAAAACACCACAAGCTAAGTAATTCACAAAATCAGCATACCATGGAAGTTTTGTTTCAGCCACAGAGACTTTTTCATCAGGGAATTCTTCTTTAATAATGTTATCATCTTTCTTTTCCTGCCCTTCAAGTCTAGATAAATGGTCCGCTACAACATTTTCACTCCCATTCTTATCCTTGATCTCGAGATCAAATTCTTGAAGCAAAAGGATCCAAGGAATCAATCGAGGCTTTGTATCCCTTTTTGCAAAAAGATAGCGAATAGCGGCATGGTCGGTATACACAATCACCTTAGTCCCAATAACGTATGGCCTGAATCTGTCAAATGCAAACACAACTGCTAGCATCTCCTTCTCTATTGTTGTGTAGTTCTGTTGAGCACTAGCTAGAGTCTTACTTGCATAATAGATTGCTCTGAAGATTTTATCTCGTCTCTGACCTAGGACCGCCCTAACTACAAAATCATCGGCATCACACATAATCTCAAATGGTGCACTCCAATCTGGGACTATCATAATAGGTGCCGATACTAGCTCTATCTTTATCTTGTGGAAAGCCTCTAAGCATTCATCAATGAAGTCGAAGGAAGTGTCTTTCACTAAGAGATTACACAATGGCTTGGCAATCTTTGAGAAATCTTTTATAAATCTCCTGTAAAATCCAGCATGCCCCAAGAAGCTTCGAATTCCTTTTATATTCCTTGGTGGTGGTAATTTTTTAATAGCCACAATTTTTGCACAGTCAACTTCTACCCCTTGAGATGAAACCCGATGACCTAGCACAATTCCTTCCCAAACCATGAAGTGGCATTTTTCCCAGTTTAGCATGAGATTTAACTCTTCACATCTTTGCAAAACTCGACCCAGATTATCAAGGCACATATCAGAAGAAGAGCCAAAAACAGAGAAGTCATCCATAAAAATCTCCATGATCTCCTCAACCATATCTGAAAAAATGGCCATCATGCAACGTTGAAATGTGGCTGGTGCATTGCACAGCCCAAAAGGCATCATTCGGAAGGCATAAGTCCTATATGGCAAGTAAAAGTTGTCTTCTCTTGATCTTCTAGTACAATAGCAATCTGATTATAGCCCAAGTATCCGTCGAGAAAATAGTAGTATTGATACCCCGCCAAACGATCAAGCATCTGATCAATAAGTGGAAGAGGAAAATGATCTTTCCTCGTGGCTTTGTTGAGCTTTTGCTAATCAATACATATTCGCCATCCTGTAACAGTCCTTGTGGAAATAATCTCATCTTTTTCATCTTTAACTACAATCATTCCACCCTTCTTAGGTACCACTTGCACTGGACTTACCCATGCACTATCAGAGATAGCAAAAATAATACCTGCGTTTAGCCACTTTTGAACCTCTGCTTTCACCACTTCCTTCATTGCTGGGTTTAGACTCCTTTGATGTTCAATTGATGGTTTATATAAATCCTCTATCAATATTTTGTGCATACAAATAGAAAGATTGATTCCTTTAATATCAGCTATAGACCAGCCAAGTAATAATTTGTGCTTTCTCAGCACTTTAAGTAACTTCTCATCTTCCCTACTAGACAATGATGAAGAAATAATTACCGGGAGGGTAGAGCTATCTCCTAGAAAAGCATATCGTAGTGTGTCGGGTAGTAGCTTCAATTTCATCTTTTCTGATTTTGACTATGTTGTCTCGACATGTTCTAGAGTGTCCCTTCCTACATTTATCCTCTTTTCTTCTTCCAGTGCTTCTAAGGCGTTCACAAATTTCGCAACTTCATCATTACATTCAACTTCACTAGCAACCGAGTTGATTATGCAACTCTCAAGAGCATCTTTCAACAATTCAACTTGTTGGATCTCTTTCACACAACTTACTACCACATCAATGTGATGACACGAGTGATTCTCCTCTGGGAACTTCATAGCTCGATAGATATTAAACACAACTTCTTCACCATTAACACGCAAGGTTAACTCTCCATTTTTCACATCTATCAAACCTCCTCTAGTTGCTAGAAACAGTTGCCCAAGAATCAAAGGTACTTCCCTGTCTTCTTCCATCTCAAGGACCATAAAATCTGCTGGAAAGATTAACTTGTCTACTTTCACCAACACATCCTCAACAACTCCTCGAGGATAAGTGAGAGATCTATCTGCCAACTATAATGTGATGGTGGTTAGTTTTACATCTCCAAGTCCCAAATTTTGAAAAACAGAGAAAGGCATCAGAGTTATACTCGCTCCCAAATCACAAAGCGCATCAACCTTTGCTAAAATGTTTGAAAATGCATCAATTTCATGCATTCCAGCTGGCTTGTTGGTCATTGCATGCTCATTTGGCCATTGATAACTGTTGTTGGCCATTTCCTCTAAAAGTTCATATGCCTCATCAACCGATTTGCTCAGTAGAGAACCACTAGCTGTGCTGTCAATAATAACTCTTGTTTGGCCATTCAATCCGTTGTAAAACTGATCAAGGAGCATCCAATCATCAAACCCATGTTGTGGGCACTTTCTTTGCATCTCTTTAAATCTTTCCAACGCCTCATATAAGGGTCAAAATCCATATGATGAAATGAGCCAATCTCACCCTTTAATTGAGATACTTTTGATGGAGGGAAAAATTTTGCAATGACTTTCGCAGTCAGTTCTTCCCAAGTGTTAATGCTTCCCAATGGTAAAGATAACAACCAGCTTCTTGCCTTGTCTCTAAGGGAAAATGGAAACAATTCCAGTTTGATGCTATTATCACTCACTCCATTCACCTTTATAGTATCAGCGACTTGCAAGAACATAGACAAATGAATGTTTGGGTCTTCATTAGGCAATCCCCCAAACTGATTCTATTGCACCATACTGATGAGTGATGCTTTCAGCTCAAAATTGTTGGCATTGATTGTTTGATGCCTTATTCCAGAATAATGCTCTTGGGCCACCGGATTGAAGTAGTCTCGAATAGGTTTTTCCCGTTGATTAGCACCTTCTTGTTGATTTTGGTTGTTTTGCTCAGCCATTGCTTTTTCCTTAGCTTTCTTCTCTGCTCTTATTGTCCGAAGAGTTCTTTCAATTTCCAAATCAATATGAATTAAATCACACCTCTTAGATTGTCACATCAACTGTCAAAACACCTAAAAAAACAAAAAAGAATAATTCAAATTAAAACAAATTAAAACAAAATAAATCTAGATTAAAATTAATGCTACTTGGTAACAATATTAATAAGAAAAGATAAATCAATCCCCGGCAATGGCGCCAAAAATTTGATGCGAGATTTTTTCAACCGCAAGTGTACGGTGTCAAGTTTTAATATAGTGAGAGTAGAGTATCGTTTTCCACAGGGATTGAAATCTAATCCTAAGAATTCCTGTAATTAAAATAACCTTAATTTTATCTAGAAAATATTAATATTGGAATGAGATAACTAACTAACTAATTCAATAAATTAACAATGCAATTAAACAAGACTAACATGAATAGGCTTAAACTCTAGAGATCCAATTCCACCTAACCGTCGATCATGCTTCAACCATCTAACTATTCCTTAATTTATTCTTATGGTTTATTAGTCAAGAAATCGAAATTATCTTAATCCCCTCTATTGATGGCGAATTAAGAATTATTTTAAAACCCTAATTTTGAGTCTCCATCTAAAACTAAGATGATCAAGTACATTTAGATCTTTGGTTCTCTTAATAACTACAAAGGATTTCATAGGCCTCTCGAACTCTATAATCTCCTAGATTGTATTTATCAACGGTCACTATATAGAATTCCCTCTCTCGATAGTAAATTGCAAATTCCATATCATTCAAATGGTGATCAAGCATTCAAAAGTATTAAGAGTAGATAAACACAAATAAACCAATAGAATAACCTTTGAAATAGATAATTAAATTATCAAAGCATAATCTCTAGTGTTGGCTACATTGTATCTCTAGAAAAATAAATTACTCCATGAAAATATAAAAGAAAACACAATCCATGTTGTTAAACATTGATAAAATAGAGAAGATTGATAGAGAATAAGAAAAACTCTTTAATTGTGGATTCTTCAATCTCCAAGGGTCTTCTTCTTGGTATCACTCTTGGTTTTGCTTCCCCAAAAATCCCTTAATAAAACCATAGTAGCTATATTTATAGTCCCCTCTTTAAGCTCTTTATATTTAGGGTGTATTTGGCATCAGGTGTCGTCGCGTCACAGGGGCGCCCGTAGTTTCGGGTGAAAAAAAAATAGTTTTGAGGCTTCCAGTGACGCAGGGGGCCCTAAAACGGTGCAGGGTCGCCCGTCCTCCCTGTAAGCAGCTGTACATGTTTTCAATATTTTCAGCATAACTTTTTATTCCAATGTCCGATTGAGACGACTCAAGATGTGTTGGAAATATAACTCAAAGGGCTACAACTTTACTTCAAACATCATCATCCAATTTGATCATTTACTCTATCAAAAATGAGTCTCAATATGAGACTAAAATTCCAGAAAATAACTTTTTGGTTTGGAAGATGGTTTGTGATCATTTCATTATATAATGATCAAGGCCTCAGCAATGGTGACTGTGTAACCTTCATTATCTTCATGTTCCCTTCAAACTTTAACCGTTCCTATGACTTTTCTTTGTGCAAAATTGTTTCTAAAATAAGATTTTAAACATTTGTTCAGTATGAATACAATATCTCAAATTATAAATGGTTCAACCTTAATTCTATGGAATTTGGGATTGATGTTTCTTCCTAGTTATACAAAATAGATATTAATAAATAAAGAATTAAGTATGTCGAAATTCCTAAAATAGTCTTACTGGCCTAGGATTTTTGCCACGTTGATCTTGTTGATAGCTAAGGACATCTTTGAAAACACATAGTTTACTAACTAAGTTCGACCTTACGTGCAAAATAACACTAATTAAAGTAACAAGTCACTTTTAATTAGTTTCTAGATGATTAAGCATACAATGCAATTATCCTATATTTGAATACCACAGTTTGTAATATGGAAAACAATAAAGAATGAACACCAAAATGATGACGGAGAAACCCAACTGGGTAAAAACTCAGGGACCAAGCCAACTACCTCCACTATAGACAATATGGATTACAGTCCATTTCCAGCCTAGCAAATTCCACTAGTTCCTGCTGTTGTAATTCCTATAATCTCCAAGATCTACTATTCCTCTAGACTCAAGATCTGCTATCGTAAATACTATATAGCCAACCTGCTAGATCTCCCGAGCTACCTCCTGTAGCTTCCACGATCTGCTGTAAATTCCAGACTCACAATCTTCTGCAATTGTCTCTTCTAAGTGGATACCCAGGAATCACCTATTCATGTTCTTCTTCCTGTACTTGTAATCCAAACTCTCTCAACTTTCTGAAACTTCTGAAGTCCAACTGAGAAAGTACCTTCCTCGAAGTGTTAAGGAAGTCGGGTGTTTTGGATTCTTCAATTTGATGTTTTCCCAAAACTTCGTTGCCGGATCTCAAGAATGATGTGGATGAATCAATCGATAAATTGTACTCTTGGATCTTTCTAATGATGTAAAAGTGTTTTCCAATTGAAGCACAATGAAGCAACCACCAATTTTTGTGCAAGACCCTCTGTATTTATAGTTGGAGGTGTATGAGTAGTATGGGCCGTGTAAAACTCTCCAAAATCGCGAACTAGGGCTAGCAGCATAATAATGTCACTTGAGTGAAGGGTTTGTCGCTCGAACAATGCCTGGCGAGAAGTGAGCCATAATTGTTATGTTTCTATCGCTCGAGCGATGGCCAGCTGTGAAACTAGCGAAATTCCAACGCTGTTTTTTCCTTGTTTCGGAACTCGAACTGGATCCCTAAGCTACCTAACTCAACTATACAAAATTGCACTTCACTCATTGACTATTACACATGTTCAATTAAGTCCTATTTGTTCACAGAATTGCCAATTACAATTTGGAACCTAACAATCTCACCCTTTAACATTATGTGACAAAACTATACAAATAAAGTCAAGGTAGTAAAATAATCAACCTATTAAATTAAACTACCCAAGTAACTCAAGTTCTTCTACTTCTTACATTCATTGGTATACATGGTTCCTGAAATAAAAAACTCAATACCCAGTGTAAAAGCACGTGATATAGGAAATCATAAACACAATTAAGTATGCTAGTTTGAGACGTGACATTAATGTCAATCAAAACACCAATCGAAACATTAATATCACAAAACATCAAAACTCAAACAGTTATGCATATGATATGCAATGCAGATGCAATATACCTTCTTTCCCTTACTGCTAACTCTCAATATTTTTATGTAGTAGACAAATGTATCTATATCTCTCCCCAATGACCCCTCGACATAAAATCTCCTCCTTTATAAATACTCTTCCCCTTTTTATCACAAATGACGAAGGGAAAAAAACTTTAACTTAAACATATAATCACTCAAACATGCAGTCGTTAGCATGCATATGTATAATCAATATATAGTAAACCTTCCCACATACTCAATTTAAGTCAGAATGGAGTAAATTGTATAAGTGACTCATATGTGTAAAGTGTCACCAATCCTTTGTAAGCAGGACTCCAAACCTTATTTTTGTGAGAAATGACACACAAAACATCACTGCCAATAAGTGTATTTCTCTACTTATTAAAGTCAAAGCATTTAAAGTACATTATGACCTGTAAATAAAAACTCATTTTGTATAGATAAATTCTTTTCTCCACCTAACTTTGAGCATATATTATTTTCATGTCTTTCAATATTGTAAGCTCATTATTATTTTTCACATCTTAAGTACAGGTTCTTCTTCATTAAATCATTTTCTGCAATTATGATTTTAAGAGAAAGCTAAATGATAATATATCCAAATCTAGATATCTAAATTTGGGGGGTGCTATGGCGGAGTACCATGCCCGTCGGGCTTGCTTGTGGCCATAGATAACCTTTCGCAGCCAGCACACATAGTCTACATATTGGGAATCTATAAACCTAGGTGGTTGTGACATTTTAACATCCTCCGAAAGTGCACAGTACCAGAATGCATTGTTGACATCAGGTTGTCGCAAGCCCCATCCCTGTATCACATCAATTGATAAAATAGTGCGAATGGTAGCCTGCTTAACAATTGGACTGAATGCCTCCTTGTAATCAAGTCCTGGACGCTGATTATAGCCTTTTGCCACTAGTTATGCTTTAAATCTATCAATTGTCCTATCAGGTTTGTACTTTACAAGAAATACCCATTTATAGCCAATCAAATTGGGACCTATAGGAGCACGACCCAAGTCCCAAGTATTGTGGCACATAAGGACATAGCAGTACGCCAATGATAATCTTGAAGTGCTTGGGTCACACACATTGGTCAGGAGGTATGGGATGCTTTGTCACAAGATTCAGTTGTTTAGGTTTATATATATTGCTCATAGCTCTAGTGGTCATAAAATGTGTCCTAGGTGGGGGCGGTGGTGAAGATATAGGTGATGGGTATGGTAAATCTAGAAGAACAAAATTTTTGGATATATTCAAACCTAGGACAACTAATGGAGGAATTATTCAGGTTATCACTAGAAGAGCATGAAGAACATAAATTAGGAGATGATGGATAAGACATACCGTGAGGAAGTATGGAGAAAACATCAATCCTTGCATCCATATTTACCGACAACTGCATCAGAGGTTGGGTTACTGGCGGTGTAAGAGAGACGCGCAGGAGCCAGGGCTAGGGTGGGAGGAGCCAGGATTTGGGTTAAGGTACGAGAGAGGCTAGGGAAAAGGTTTCTTTCACAAATAGAACGCGTCTACTAAGATAGACACAAGAGGTTTTGAAGTCCTAACACTGATAGGCATTTTAGATTTGGGAATAATTGATGAACACATAGGGCTTTGATTTGGGCTCAAGCTTATAAAGATTGTATGGCCTAGTATAAGGAAAACACAAACAACGAAATTGTCAAAGTTTTAAATATTTTGGAGAGATACCAAACTGTTGGGATTTTGACTTTGATCTAAGACTCTATAAAGAAAGCCCTTCAAACATTGTATGGAGAAGTGTATACCGATTATTCACATACCGGTTTATAAGGCATAAAACATATGAAAATATAATAAAATTCATATGAACTCTGCTGGTTTTATTACCAGATCAGAGGAGAAGAAGGAACTTTGATTGTCTACATTGTTAAAGATGGTTTTTCTATAACAAATCCTTCATATATCCTCTAGATATTTAGAGATATTTTCTACATCTTGACTATACACTTGCAAGTAGTAGCTTTCAACTTTGCTACTAGAACTTTCTCTTGCTTGTAGAATGGTTTACTACTTATTTATACTAGTTATAATATAGTCTAACTTAACATCAACTTAATTAGACATTTCAATTAAACTAGCTACAAACTAGATTACAATAAAAATACAATTCTTCATGTGACAACAAAATGTCACAACTCCAACACTCCCCCATGACATTTTGGTTGGAACCTTCAAATCATTTCTTCTTCATGCTTCAGCCATGATTGCAATTTGTGATTATTTGCTTTCCATTTGATTTGACTCTTTTTATTGCTGCTCTTCAACATAGTTATCAACACTTTTAGCCAAAGATCAACCACATACAAAGAAATCCTCCCTTTGCATCATCAGATTTTTTTAGCACCTTCAACTGCTGTTTTTCTTCAAATTTCTGTCATTCTAATTTTATGACTGCAAGTCTTGAAGTCTTTGTTTTTTATTTGATCCAAGTTCCCATGGTTGCAACTCTTTTTTTCATAGTTGATCAACTTTCTTTAGCATAGGATCAACCTCACTCAAAGAACTTTCTCTTCTTGCATCTTCTCATCAGATTTTTAAGGACTGCTGCTGATTCTTTTTCTTCAATCAAACTGGATTGACTACAAGCTTTGAAGTTTTTGTTTTCTATTTGATCAAGGCCTTCTTCGGTTGCAATCCTACATCATAGGTGTTAACTCTTTCTACCTAAGATCAACCTCATCTAAAAACTTTATCTTTCATCTTTCCTTTCATCATTACCAGCATCTTCTTTTTCATTTTTCACAGCAACTTGAGGTTCTTCTGATTTTCTCAGACTTCAGCATCAGAATTTTTTGCAAACTGGTTCACTCCTTTTTCTCAGCCACTTTCATCACCATCTGATATATTCATTTCCCGGGTTTTGCTGCTGATTTTTGAGCTCTCCAGGTTTGTCTTTCATCATGTTTTCTTGCACCTTCTTAAAGGTCATTTGAAGTTCCCTCTTCATGGTAATTCCCTTCAAATTTTGTTGAAGTCTACAGCTGATTTCATCATACTGGTTTTGCTTCATTTCTTCAGCAACATTTTCATTTTTTTCATCATTACCAGCATCTTCATTTTCAGCATAACAACAGCTTCTTTTTCCTTCATCTGAGAGAGTCATTCCCAGGTTTTGTTGATTTTTGAACTTCACCAGATTCTATGAAACATTCAGTTTTATCTTCAGATTTATTGAGAAGAAGAGGTTTACAATTGAATTTTGAAATTACTGGTTATACATTGATTTTACCGAATTCACCTCTTGCTTACCGTTTTTACAGTTAATCAAAAAGATTGAATTTACCGAATTTTAATCAAGCAAACCGTTTTGACAATGAGCATACCGGATTTTAAAGTTTTCATACCGGATTTACAAGTTTTTCAAATTAAATTGAGCTTACCGGATTTGAAGATAACTCACCATTTTTTAAGCTTATTGGTATCGTTCAAGCCATACCGGATTTACAAAAAACTTACCGTATATGCAAGCCTCTTATCGTTTTTACATTGAACATACTGTATTTTCAAGGGTTCTACTGATTTTGAAAGAAAACAGGGCACTTACCGGATTTGCACACAAGCATCCGTATTTGCAATACTCTCACTGTATATGCAATGAACTCACCGGATTTGACAGAGGAATGCACTGTTTTTGCTCTGTTTTTCAGCCTTTTTCAGCACTTTTTCAGCTGATTTTCTTCAATTGTTTGATGCTAATGATTTAGTTTTTCAGCTCTAATCTTCAAAGATTAGTTTTCAGCTCTAAATCCTTGCAAAAACACACCAGATTTAACCACTTCTCAATTTCATTTTCCACCAGATTTCTCTATTTTTCTCTATTTTTCACTGCCTTTTGATACAGCTTTTCACAGCCTTTTGCAGCACTTCTTTTTCTTCTTTCTGTAACCTCAGGTCCCTTTCCAAGATCATTGATACTCTGATACCATGTTGGGATTTTGACTTTGATCTAAGACTCTATAAAGAGAGCCCTTCAAACATTGTATGGAGGAGTGTATACCGGTTATTCACATACCAGTTTATAAGGCATAAAACATATGAAAACATAATAAAATTCATATGAACTCTGCTGGTTTTATTACCAGATCAGAGGAGAAGAAGGAACTTTGATTGTCTACATTGTTAAAGATGGTTTTTCTATAACAAATCCTTCATATATCCTCTATATTTTTCTCTTACATATTGGCTCTATTTATAGCCAAACTTACTAGATATTCTACAAGATATTTAGTGATATTTTCTACCTCTTGACTATACACTTGAAAGTAGTAGCTTTCAACTTTGCTACTAGAACTTGCTCTTCTTGTTTATACTAGTTATAATCTAGTCTAACTTAACATCAACTTAGTTAGACATTTCAACTAAACTAACTACAAACTAGATTACAATAAAAATACAATTCTTCATGAGACAACAAAATGTCACAACTCCAACACAAACAATGCTTCAAATGGTGATTTATTTTTTAGAAGGAGAGTAGGATCCGTTTATAAGGAATGTGGCTATTTGAAAGGCATATAACCAATATTTTAGGGGCACGGAGGCCTCAGTAAGAGGTGAGAGACCAGTTTCAACCAGATGGGGATGACAATGCTCTAAAATACCATTTTGTTGAGGAGTGTGAGGAGCAGTAGTATATTGACTGATCCTATGGAGAGAGAGGTAAGATTTTAAGGCAATATAATCACCACCATTGTCAGAATAGAGACTTCTAATTTTGGCTTGAAATCGTGTCTCCACTAAATATTTGAACAAGGGAAAAATGCTATGGATGTTGGATTTTTGTGCCATGGGATATAACCAAACATATTTAGTGAAGTGATCAACAAAGATAAGATAGTATTTTAAGCCATATATTCTAACGTCATGAGCAGGGCCCCAAAGATCAACATATATTAATTCAAGAGGGATAGTGCTGATAAGACTAGTAGTGTGAAAAGGTTGTCTATGATTCTTATTCATTGAGCAAGAGATGCATAGGGAAGTTGTTTTTGATTTCTTAAGAGGTAAATAAAACTGATTAACAACGTGAGAGACAATTTTTTATAAAGGATACCGAAGCCTTTTATGCTACCTAGCTTCCATGGTGCACTCATGAACATAAGCTGCTTTCTTTAGTGAAGTAGTTGCCAGGGAGTCAAGAAGATGATAGACACCATTTTCACATTCTCCTCGTAGTAGTGTCGCCCCTGTGGTCTGATCATTCACAAAGAAACGAGATGGGAGAAACGAGATGGGAGGAACTCAAGCGAGACATTATTATGTTTAGCAAAATGATGAACCAAAATTAAGTTTATTTTAATACTAGGGACATATAGGGTATCTCTGAGGTAGAAAATATAAGAGGGCAATTTTAAAGCCAAAGATCCAATGTTGGAGACTGATAAAACTGAACCATCATCAATGACTACTTCATCCATACAATCATATTTTAAGTGAATAGATAAATTGGATAAGTCAAGGGCGATATTGTGGAAGGCCGCAGAGTTGTCAAGCCATTTTTTTCATGTCTAGAGGAAGATGCATAGTGGGCTGAGACATTTTGGCCTTGTAGTTTGGCTCTGTATTTAGCCATGTGGCCCAAATTATAGCAGAACTGACATTTAGGCTTGTAACGGCGTGGTCGGAATCACTAGCCTTGCTGGTTAAAAGATCGTTATTTAGGAAAGGCAAGATAAGTTTGGCTCTTCCTACCACCGTGAGATCCCGATGTAGTACAGCGTTGGAACTTGTTGGCGGTGGCAACAAAATGCTGGGCAAAAGCTTCCAGGCACCGGATGAAGCTCTCATGACCAACAAGCAAAGTCATGGATCTCTTCAAATGTCAGGGATGACTCTAGGTGCGAATAGGGCCGATAATCTCTTAGAACTCTATGTTTTCATCTTTAATCGATGTCGAATTTTATCCCTTATCAATGGGGAACTGATGCAGGGGAAGCTTATAAGAAAGACAAAAATCTCACAAAAAGAATTTCAATGAAGAGAAATTCAAGAAAAAACTTTATTTCATTCAAAACTGAGCTGCCTCAAAAGGTTTACAACGTTTAAATAGCGAAACCCTAATAAAATTCGGAAAGAAATTACATAATAATAAAAAATATTATTTTTTCCAAAAATGGAAAAAATTGAGATAATCACGGATCTTGATTCTCCTAATCATCAGGATCGTCCCCCAACAAACGGAAATCAAATCCGAGTTTATTTGACTAAAATATTGCCAAAACAAAAATTACCATAAACGGAAAAACGCATAATTGAGAGTCTAAATGATGGAATTTGCCCAAAATTTGACGTGTTTCAGGGCCAAAGGCCCTGAGTTGTGATCATTGGCCCGTTTCTACTCAAATTAGACTAGCAATTCGTCAAAAACGAACAAACCCGAAATTAAATCGAGTTATTATTTTGTCTTCATCATTCTCCACGGGTTGAGAAAAATTCGCCCTCGAATTTGATGGGGTAAAAACCTCATCATCATCAGAATTATCACCTCGAAATGATGGCTCTGGCGGTAATCCATCTGGGAGCTCTTCCGGGAAGTCCTCATGAAATTCCTCGAGCAATGACTGAATCCTGCGAGTGACCTCCTGCTCACTGTCAACTGACTTTTCCACCAGCACATACACTATCCCATATCCTTCCATATTTGTCTCGAACTTCACTACGAGTCGATAAATTGGCGTCATCCCCAACTGCTTTAACTGAGCCCTTATCTGGAAGTAACACACTTTTCTTTTCCCCAATAGTACACGTCGACTGGAAGAGATTAGTACGCAACCAGTCAGTGTTATTTTTTAGGGAAGTCAGAAAACTCCGCCTCACCAACAATGACTCACCAATCACAAACTCCTCCTTCTCGCTGCTTCTTCTACACCTTCACTGTCAAATATAGGCGGACCGTAATAATCAAACTCTTCCTCTTCTATTGATTCTTCAGTGTCTTCATTGTCAAATACAGGAGAACATTCATAATCAAACTCTTCATCCTCTATTGCTTCTTCAATGTCTTCATTGTCAAATATAGGCGGACCTTCATAATCAAACTCTTCCTCCTCTGTTGCTTCTTCAATGTCTTCATTGTCAAATACAGGCAGACTGTCATAATCAAACTCTTCCTCCTCTGTTATTTCTTCAATCGTGACATTCTGAATACTATGATCACAGTGTTGGACTTCCTCACTCGGAACCTGCCCACGACGACCACGACCCCTAGGTGCATGTTGCTGCGGCATAAGTGCAGCAACTTGCTGTGTCAGCAACTCCACTTGTTGACGCAGCTGTGCGATTTTATCACGTCTATGTATTTCCTCTACTAGGGCTTCACGAGCTTCTTGACGTCTTCTTGAAGGCATGATGAAGGAACGACTTCGGCTCTGATACCAACTGATGCAGGGGAAGCTTATAGGAAAGACAAAAATCTCACAAAAAGAATTTCAATCAAGAGAAATTCAAGAAAAAACTTTATTTCATTCAAAACTGAGCTGCCTCAAAAGGTTTACAACGTTTAAATAGCGAAACCCTAATAAAATTCGGAAAGAAATTACATAATAATAAAAAATATTATTTTTTCCAAAAATGGAAAAAAAATGAGATAATCACGGATCTTGATTCTCCTAATCATCAGGATCGTCCCCCAACAAACGGAAATCAAATCCGAGTTTATTTGACTAAGATATTGCCAAAACAAAAATTACCATAAACGGCAAAAACGCATAATTGAGAGTCTAAACGATGGAATTTGCCCAAAATTTGACTTGTTTCAGGGCCAAAGGCCCTGAGTTGTGATCATTGGTCCGTTTCCACTCAAATTAGACTAGCAATTCGTCAAAAACGAACAAACCCGAAATTAAATCGAGTTATTATTTTGTCTTCATCAGGATGGTGTGAGCTTTTCATTGACTTGTGCAACAACATTTAGAGTAACCAAGTTAGGTTTACACGTATAAATAACTGAGACTAGAGATTGGACAGAATGTGAGTGATATAAATGACATTAAAAAAGCTTTAAGTGTTGAATTTGAAATGAAGGACTTAGGTCATGCTAGGAGAATCTTAGGAATTGATATTAAAATAAATAGATCACAGCAATATCTTCTTTTAACACATCTGATTATGTGAAAAAATGTGTTATCCAAGTTTGCTATGCATGATTCCAAGTCAGTTTATTTGTCTTTTGTTTGTTATGTTAAATTGAATAAAGAACATTGTCTACATTAGGATTGCACAAAAAAATAGCGAAACCACACCGAATCGAAACCATTGGTTCGGGTCCACGTGGACCCGCAATTTTTTTTCTCAAACCGAACCAAACCTTTTTTCAAAATTTTAATTAAAAAATTAATTTTTTTAACTTACAAGTTTTAAAGTTTTCACTTTTTAGCAAAGAATACCAATTTAGCTTTACAAATTACAACTAAGCCATTGAAATAATCATATAAAGTAAAGTAAGTTCATCATATTGCCGATGGTTTTATAAGTCCACAACACACGTCTTGACCCGATATCTAATCTAAACTAAAATTAATCCCAAATCATATGAAATAAAAAAAAAACATTTATTTTCAACAATTCAAATAATAATTCAACAAAACTAAGACAACAAATTACGCCCACAACTTCAAAAGCCCTAACCTAAATTCTCATTTCTCATACATTTGACTCTTGCCTGCCACTGTTGAACAAAATGTGATTCCCAATCGCAAATCACTAGTCGCCTTTGCTTGTTAGTCTGCTAATTTATACCCAAATCACATCTTTCTCTCTTCTTTCTTGATACGTTTTAGATTCCTATTCAAGTAATTTTTTTCATTGTTCTTTCTTTCATTTGCTGTTTTTGAACTTATTATACACTTGAGAGCTATGATTTAGATTTAAAAAATGACTATTTGTGTGCATGGGTGATTAATGAACTTGTTTGTCGTTTAGAAAGAACGAAGGATAGAGTGTATTGATTATGTGAAATCTTATAGTACTACTACATTCTACTTTCTCAAAGTCGTTAGAGAATAAAATTTGTCAATGTCCAATAAACTTGAACTCTATCATTATTTGTACATTTAAACATATCATGTTCAGTCCTTATTTTTCATCTCACTAGTAGGATGAAAAAAGTTTTAACCAAATTATTACAACAGAATGTGACTCTATCTTTACCAACCGTTATATGATAATATGAAAGGCAAACAAGAATAGGTAAATAAAAAGGAAGAAAGTTATATTTTGTTTATGCTAGTAATAAAGATATAGGAAATCAATAACTGCATATATGTTTAATTTGTGTGGTACTTTCATAAGTTGTAAGTATCAATTGCAATCTATTGTGGCCTTATCTACTACAGAAGCTGAATATGTAGATGCTACTGAAGCTAATAAGGAGTCTTTATGGCTTAAAGACTTGTTGTGTGAATTAAATGAATTGCATGTGATAGCCAAAATCCCATTCATTTGTGTAAAAAGCCAGTTTTTCATGAAATGACTAAACACATAAATGTTATGATGCATTTTATTAGAGATATAATTTAAAAAGAGTCCATATTGCTTGAAAAGATTCCAACACAATTTAATCATACTGACATGGGAATAAAGGTACTTCCTCTAAATAAATTTAAATAATGTTTGCAAATTCTAAAAATTGATATTGGGTAAACTTTGTGTTTCTGCAGGACTGATTTTCCCGTTTGTTGATGATGGCGAAACTAATGTGTTTGGCTTGTTTATACCATTGGTATCAAGGGGGAGATTTGATAGGCCTTGGTGCCATTTATTTGATAAATCCATTCTGTCCATTGGGCAATGATTAAACTGGGCTAAGCCCATTTGCTGGAATTATTGTTTAGCCATTACGTGATAACACAATTGAAACTGGCCCAATACCTGACCCAATAAGGACACGTGTGCTGCTCTGGACCATTGATCTTCAATTGAATCTACAGTGATGGATTGGTGGATATAAGGGCTTAAACAGTCACTTTTGGTTGAATTATTCATTCTGCTTTGCTTTGTGCAAAGCTTCTAGTTTTCTATTCTTCGTCTCTTCAGTTCCTCTTTCGATACTTTGTGTATTGATAAAATCTTCTGGTTTTGTTCATAAATCTTTGTGATTATGCTCTTATTGAGTATTCTATTGAGGGTTTTAAGTTGTTAAATCAGTTGTTTGATATTGTTTTCATCGAGTAGCTGTTGTGTTTAATTCTTTAGGGTTTTGGGTCTTTGTAATTATTTCTTTTGTACAGAAGGGTACAATGTTTGTTCTGAGCCTTATGTGATAATCGATCTCTTGATGTTGATGAACTTTGGGTGTTCTTCGTGTTTGTGATTTTTTTTTTTTTTTTTTTTGCTTCCATTGTGTTTTTGGCTCTACAAACTGGGTGTGAAAAGTATCTGTTTAGAATAGATTTCAAAAACATGGATCGAAATGGTTATAGCATATCATTTTTAGATCGGCCAGTCTAGAAAAACTTGAAGGGAATTTAAATTCGTTTGTAAAGACATCATAGTTTTAAAATCGAGCCCAAATGATTGTTAGGGAATAAATTTCTAATCGAATAATTATCAAAATGTAAATCAATTTATAAGAAATTTGGCCATTCCTTTTCTTAAAGTTGATCTTTTAAGATGTAACTCCAAACAAATCTTAATATGATATCAGAACTCATTAAACTGACAAACAATTCGATCCGAGTTAGGCTAAAAATAAGTATACAAATTTCAAGATTCATATGCCCAAATGAGTCACCATTTTATGAGAGCATGTTAAAGGATAAATCACACATTGTATAATTATCGAAATATGGATCAATTTATAAGAGTTTGAACTACTCATCTTAATAATGATACTACATAGAATTATTTTTCTCAAATAATATGTTGGCATCAAGTAAACAATTAATTTCCCTGGTTAAACCTTTTAGAATGGGCGACCTATCTACTATAGATTTTTACATTGTCTCATTTCAGATTTGTAAAGTTGTAGTATAGGATAAACATGATTTGGAATTTTTCAACTCAAATAGATTAAAGATACGATCTGCATAGACTGGGATGCTTGGAGATTACTACGGATTCTAAAAAATTATTATAAATTTTAATGAATTTTGTTTTAACTGTGCTGAATAAATAATATGTTACGAGAATAAGTAACTAAGTTTTTGTTTCAAAATTATTCTATGCTACAAAACTAGCATTTGGATGTTTGGCCAAAAAAAATTTATTATTTTTTTTCAAGTGTTAATGTTCAACATGGCATCAACTGCTCTTATTCCTGATACACAAATCAGCAAGTGTTAATGTTCAGCTGGTTTAAACAATCCAAAAACTTATTTAAAGGCTGCACTTTTGTACCAATGTTAGCATGATTAAAATAAGTAGAAATTTTTTCGAGTTTTACAATACCTTGTGAGATAACATCTCTAATAAAATGAAATTTCACATCAACATGTTTTGATATATTATGCAAAATAGGATTTCTACTCAAATAAATTGCAGATTGGCTCTCAGAATACAAAATAGCTTCTTTAACAAAACAACTTCATTTAAGAGTCCTTTTAGCCAAATTCTCTCTTTTACAGCATCTCTTGCAGTATATATTTAGCTTCAGTTGAAGATAATGCAACAATTTTTTGTAGTTGTGATTTCCAACTTATGCAAGAATTATACAAAGTATATATAGGTAAAAGTGGATTTCATATTGTCTCTATCACCTGCATAGTCAGAATCAATGTAACCCCTCAAGATAACACCTTCAATTTGTTTCTTATAATGAATTCCCAAGTCAAAAGTTCCATTAATGTATCTAAGAAGCAGTTTCATAGCTTCCCAATGAGTTTTACCTGTATTTGACATGTATCTACTCAATACACTTATTGAAAATGCTAAATCAGGTCGAGAACAAACCATTAGATACATAACATACCCAACTGCATTAGAATATGACACTCTTACCATTCTCTTGAACTCATCTTCAGATTTGGGACATTAATCATTTGAGAGTTTAAAATGATTTGCTAAAGGTAAACTCACACTCTTAGCATCAAACACAGAAAACTTTTCCAACAATTTCAAAACGTAAGATTTTTTTACTGAAACTAAGTGTGTCTTCTCTTCTATTCCTTTTAATTTCAATACCCAAAATTTTTCTTACAGGACCTAAGTCCTTCAATTCAAATTCGGATTTCAATTTTTTTTTAATTAACTCTACTTCTTTTATGTCATGACTAGCCAAGAGTATATTATCAACATAAAGAAGAAGATAGAGTGAATTTTCACCACCACTTCCTTTGCAATAAAGACAGATATTAAAATTAATCCTTTTAAAACCAATTCCAAGTACAAGAGTATCAAAGATCTTGTACCATTGTCTTGGAACTTTTTTCAAACCATATAAGGACTTTTAAGAAGGTATTCTAAATCTGAATTTTTGTTTACTTCAAAACCTTTTCATTGTTCTATGTAAATAGTTTCATCAAGATCTCCATTTAAAAGGGTAGTTTTAACATCTAATTGATCCAATTCCCAATTAAACTGAGCTGCTAAGGCTAATATTACTCTAATAGTTATAATTTTACAACAGGATAAAAGATATCATTGAAATCTATTCCTTCCTTTTGAGTAAAATCTTTAGCCACAAGTCTAGCTTTGTATCTGATGTTATTCTCATTTTGTTCCTTCCTTTTATCTTAAAGATCCATTTATAATCAATAACATTTTTTCCCTCATGTCTTTTAGTCAAAATCCATGTTTTATTCTCTTTAAGAGATTCAATTTCATCTTGCATTGCTACAAGCCAATGCTTGGAATCTTTGCTACTCATAGCTTCATTAAAAGATACAGGCTCATATTCAATGAACCCTTGAATAGTAAGCAAAGACACTTCATCTTAAACCTTACATGTGGTCTCACTTGTCTTCTTTGTCTATCTCGAGCATGTTGATAATCATCTAAAGATTGATTTGTTCCCAAGTCAGCTTCATATTGTTCAGACTCTTCAATACTATGAGATTCAACATCATTATCTCCAGTCTGAACATTAGGAAATTGATTATCATCCTCAACTTTCTCTACCTCAATTTCAATCTCTCTCTCTCTACACTCTCAGTTTGACTTAAAGGTTCAGTCTATTAATCTTTTTCAAATAAGGTAGATCATTTTCATTAAACACAACATTTCTACTTATAACGATCTTATATCATTTGGTTTCCCTTACCCATAGCCTATACCCTTTTACGCCTTCATCATAACCCAAGAATACACTTAAGTGTAGAGGTTGCAGACACAAAGCCTCTTAAACTACTAAAGTCAACATGTTTTCCATTCCACATTTCTTCAAGAGTTTTAAAATGTATAGCACTAGCAGGACTTTTATTAATAAGATAACTAGCAGTTTTTACAGCTTCTTCCAAAATAGTTTGGGAAGATCATAACTTAAAAGCATGCATCTAACTTTTTCAAGTATAGTTCTATTCATTCTTTCAACCAAACCATTTTGTTGTGGAATGTGTGTCACGGTTCTATGTCTCAATATATAATGCAGTTTGCACAACTCATAATTGCAAAATTCAAGGTCATTGTTAGTTCTTAACACTCTAATCCTTTTATCAGTTTGGTTTTCAATCAAAGTTCTCCAATCTTTAAAAGTAACAAAAGTATCAGACCTAGTTTTAAAAGAAAAATCCAATTTTTCTAGAAAAATTATCAATGACCAACAAGAAATATTTAAAACATATATATGAGTAGGCACAGAAATTGGTCCCCAAAAATCAGCATGCAAGTATTCAAGTATTGACGCTGATTTATGCATTCTAGACAAAAATGGTAATCTATTATGTTTTCATAAAATGCAATAATCACAAAAACCGAGTCTTTCAATGTTATCTTTTCCAAAAACACCTTTTTTTCAAAATATGCAACCCTTTGTCACTAATATGAGCCAATCTTTTGTGCCATATTTGCGACTTATCATTTTGAACAGAAATTGTTGCTGAAGTGGAGTCAAAAAAGTTTTGTGTTTGCAAAATGTAAAGACCATGTCTTTTGGGAGCTTCAACAATCAAGTGAGAGTCCCTCAAAATTTTAATGCATCCCTTATTAATCATAATGTCATAGTAAAGAGATCAGATTTCTTTGAAGATCAGGAACATACCTAGTCTTCTTTAAAACTAGTTGATTATTATCATTTACTCTTAAACCGATAGTTCTTATTCCCTTAACTTGACATATCATATGATTACCCATTAAAACTTGACGACCATTTACATTTTCAAAATCAGTAAAGCACTCTTTATTAGGACACATGTGAAAAGTGCAACCTGAGTCAAGAATCGATTCTTGACTGGGTTGATAGGTTAAAACAACATAAACCTCATCAATATTAGCCTCATTATTGCAGGTTAAAGCTGTACCACCGTCAATTTTAGACTTGTTTCTATTATCACTATGTCTTTTAGGACAATTTTTGATAAAATGACCTTCCTCTTGACAATAAAAACACTTTTTACTTTTAATTTTCATTTTATATTTCTGATTTCCTTTATTCTTATGTCCTAATTTCTTATTGAAGTTACTATTCTTGGGATTAAACTTAAACTTGACCATCAGATTCATACCACTAATAGACTCTTTCCTTTCAGATTTCAACTCTAACTCCTTATTTCTTAAGGCATTAATGATCACATCTGTAGTTAGAGTTTCTCTACCATATTTAATTGCTTTTAAAACATCCTTATATTTAGCACCAATTGAATTTAATAAAACCACAGCCAGGTGTCCACTTGAGAGTTTCTCATCACAGTTGGCTAGGTCACGGGATAATCTTTTGAATCTATTAATGCTAGCTTCAAGGTCAAGAGATGGGTCAAGTTTAAAACCAAAAATTTGTTTCAACAAATAAACCTTATTAGGCATGGCTATATTCAAATAAATGGTTTTCAATTTTTTCCACAATTCAACAATAGTCTTTGTTTCTCTAACTTCTCCAAACACATTGTCAAACAAATGCAAAATTATAGAACTCCATACAGTTTTATCTTATTCGGTAACTTTACTTGATTCAAGATCAGTTGGCCATGACTCATCAATGGCTTTTGCGCTTTTTTGTTGAAGTAAAAGAGCTTTCATTTTCTAGCGCTAGAGACTAAAGTCTCATTTACCATTAAAAACTTTCGGTTCAAATTTTGAAGAAGGCATAATCAAGAATTTTGAATGAACAATTAATGCATGCAGAGTACACCAAAAGTATATACAACAAGTAATAATCCAGATATCAACACTCAAGAGATAAAACTGAATTATATAGAGACTGTAGAGTTGTATAAACAATGTTCAGAATTTCACAGAGTTAATTCCAGGTAAAACAGTCACATAACACGTCTTAAAACACAACAGCAAGTACAAATTATCACAGTTTGCAATATACAATATTAAAGAACACGTGCAGAAGCTTTGTATGAAGGTCCTTAACTCGGAATCAAGACAACCCTCAAATTCCAGACAACTCTTAGGATTTCTGGACAAAAGAATTGCCAAGAAAAGTCTTGGACCCAAGTTTAAAAAATGTTTTGTAACAAACTTTTAAGTATAAGCAAAAAAAAGTGTACATCAAGCGTAAAACCAAAATGAACTCACCAAATCCCTTTATTAGGGTTTTAGGAAATAAAATGAACAAACTGAATCAGGAGTCAAGGTTTAAGATTTATACAGATAGGAGCCAAGAACCACTGTATGAATGCCCTGATACCACTGTAACGATTAGGTTCAAATTATCAGCCACTTTCAATCAACAAAATAAAAAATAAAAATGCACAAATCAATAAAAAAAAAGTAAAGAACACGAGATTTTCGCTCAAGAGGTTCAGAATCGGAGTTCCTAATCCCCTTTTGAGCTTCCGCCAACTGGAAGAAATCACTATATTAACTGAAACCAAGAAACCATTCAAAATTACACCAAGGCACTTAGACAAAATCACCTAAGATTACATTAAAATGAAAAATCCTCAAACTGATCGAAACAGAGATCCACTCAAGGACACAACAATAACCCTTTACAAATCACTCAAGATCTATACAAGAAACTACACATATTATAAGATTTGAAAGGCTTTCCAAATTTCAGAGTGCAAAAGAACGGAGAAGAAGAAACAAACAGAGAGAACACATAAAGTTTGAGAAAGTATGAGAGAATGAATCAAAACCCATTAAACTCAAACCCTAAGCGTAAAATGAAAAGTCTCTAGAAGGTCGGCCTATCCAACGGTTCATGGGGCGACACTTGGCGATATCTCAGCCATCCAGCCTTAAGAAAAAACGTATCAGGTAAAACACGATTTCAACCAGATTAAAACAAAAGCCACCAAATAATCCAAGTAGTAACAACAATCTAGCCCAAAAAAAAATCGACCCAACACAATAATCCAATCAGCAATTAGCAATCATTATTGTGCCATTTCTCCATGCTATCATATAAAGAAGGCTGAAAATCTGAGAGCTGACATCATAAATAAAATGTCAGAAAAATTCTAGCACTCAGGAAGAGAGAAGAAAAACAAACGAGGATCATAGGAATTTTCAGGAGGATCATAAGACAACAGAGGGAAAAAAGTGCATAGCATCAATTACCTCCATTAAGCTTCCTTTCTTCCCCTTTTTAGTACATCCTGTATGGATTTTATTTTGTTTACTTTGTATTCAATGGGTAACTAAAGTATTTAGTGTATTAAGGGTGATTCTAAACTTGAGACATGATTTTCAGCCAATAAAGTGTGGACGTTTCTTTATCCCTTGTGATTATGTGTTTAATCCATCGATTGAGTTGTTAGTTTGGCTTTCTTAATTATTTAGGTGTACAACTAGGTGATCATGTTGGTTCATTTCATGCTAATTTAGAGATTTTAGTCTGTAATTGCTAAATTTCTCCAAATACATGTAGTAGCGATTGCACATCAGAAGATTATGAGATATTTTCATTTTATTGTAAATGGATTATAAACTGAGATAGTAAACCAAGCTTGTGTATTTGAGCTTGATTTAATTCTTGCCTCTTCCGATTGAATGCTTTTGATTAAATTAAACTTAGAGAGCATGTTCTAGGTTGTTTGGCAAAAAGAAAGTTTTGGTAAATAACTTGTTTTATTCAATGAATAAGTAAGAAGAGAAATAGATAATTGAACTTGTAGTTCTCAGAATTGGCATTTTCAAGAGAGATAATATTATTTTTTTTGCAAAATTAATGAAGGAAATCATGTCAACTGTGAAATATTTTTGGATTTTTATATAACCTTAATTCATTCATTTTTTCTTTAAATTAAGTTCGTCAATTTTTTAATAACAAAAGAAACAACAAAAATAGGCAATAAAAGGAAGATCAAATGTCTTCTTCTACTGGACTTGAAAAATACACGGGATCATAACCTAAGTAACCTTTTGCTCGAGATGGCTCTGCATCCGTGTTCCGTTCTCTAATTCTCTATCCTGTTAAGCAAAAAATGTTTTTTTTCCTCATAAAAAACAGGAAAGCAAACTCAAAAAATGTATAAGAAATTATTAATGTAAATGAATTTGTAATGGCTTTCATCCAAACAGTCCATTCACGAGGGTGCGTAGAACAATCTTCTTGCCATCATATTCTTAAATAAATAGACCTATTATGAATTTATAGAATAGTTATGGAATAATGTGGATAGGAACATTTTATCCACTAATTGAAATTTGAGGAGGGTGTCCTTAATTCTAAGTTTAATGAATATTTTAAATTTATGAACTTTCATGGATTTTCTTGAATAGAGTTCACATAATTCATAAGATTTACATAATTCTTGTTTTTAGTTAATCGATTCATTAGATTTTAATTAATTTTTCGGTTTCGTTAAAATAATATAATTTCTTAATAATTTACTCAACAGGATAAAAATTCTGAATTTCTAATTAGAAAAAAAAATTGTTTATTACAAAAAATAAAAATAAAAAAAATCTCAACTTTATCATTTAAAAGGAGTAACTTCATCATTCTATAAAATTAACAATCAATACGAAAATAACTCATTTTCATTATAGCGTCGAGTATTATGTACAAAAAATTCACTAAAATATTTTATGAGTAAAGACAAGTTTAGTTAGTAAGTAGAGTTTTAAAAGTTAATAGACTAATTATATTTACGTTCTTTGCTGTCCACAAAAAAAAAAAAAAAATTATTCTAAATTCCAGGAACAAAAGTCAATTTATCATTTTTTTTTTTTTTTTTTCTTGCTTCCAATTTGAATTTCAGAATGGGAATTGAAAATGAGATATTTTACTCTTTTTTTTTTTACTTAATTTAATTTACTTCCTTTTAATTGCGCCAAATGTATAAATAATTTAATTTTTATATTTGTGGGCTCGAAATGCACTTAAATCTGATTAGTTAGGTTGAAATTCACAAAGATTTTGACATTTATATTCATGAAATCGAAATCCACTAAAATATATTAAAATCTCTTCAATTCATGAAATTCTTAGAAATGCAAAAGTTATTAAGGATAGCCAAATCTTCTATATATTAAAAGTGGCTATGTAATGGAATTTCTTGTTTTTAAAGGAAAAACTAAAGGAATTTGTTGTTTTAACGGACTATGTAACGGAATTTCTTATTTTAAACAGGTAGTTGCACCTTCTTTTAGTGTTTTTATCATAACTTTGTATTCCAATATCCGATTGAGGCGATTCAAAATGTGTTGGAAAGCTAACTCATCTGGCTACAACTTTGATTCAAACATCATTCTCCAATTTGATCACTTTCTATGCCAAAAATAGGTCTCAATATGATACTAAAATATCGGAGTATAACTTTTCAGTTGAAAATTGATTTGTGATCATCTTTTGACTAAATTTGATTCCATTGACGTCTTCTTTTATCCAATTGACTCCGAACACTCTCAAATCTTCATCGTGAGGTTCGGCACAACTTTTAAATATTTACATTTTAGTCCCCGAACTTTGAATCCCTTACAATTTAGCCATTTCTCCAAATTTGTCAATTTTTTCTTATTTTCTTCGATCTCACCAACTTACATCACAACATCAAAATCACACATCTAATTATTTATCAATTACATAAACATTACATCATTAATTATTTAATTAACCAAAAAAATTACATCTTTATTAATAACAAATTAATTCTTAAACAAAACTATTAAATATAAACTAGGCAAATGTGAATTGCACGTTGTTTGCACCTAGTTTTAATAAAATGTATTAACATTTAAGTTGCAGATACTTATATTTTAAAAGAATCCATTAAACACCTAAATTTATAGACTTTTAAATTGTATTAAATTTGAATTGATGACACCATAATTATCTCCAAACAGATAATAAGTAGTTTAAGTTCATAATTGCAACACTTGGATTGCAGTAATTTATATTCATTATTGCACATATTTTATTGAATGATCATAATTAGTTTTACCCATTTTAATTAGGATCAAATATTATGCAATCAGTTTCACCGGCTAATTAATTAGGTCAAATTAATTCAGTCAATTTATTGTGTTCATTTACCTTTATATAAGAAAGGAAAATCGATTATGTCATAGTGCTTATTATACTATCAATTGCTTATGTCATAATTTAAGCCTTGATATTAATTTGAGAAAAACATAGAGATTGAAGCAACCATGGCAGATGCTTCGTCAAATCAATTTGCAGGTAACCCTAAAGTCGTTTGTATTTACAAGGTAGAAAATAGTATTATCATTGTTTTCTAAAGATTCATGAACGCTATTTGTATCATTGTACCAAACTTTGAAAGGGCATCTCCTTTCACAAATTGAGGACTCAAAGGTGATTTATTTGGACTATTGGCTTCGTAGCTATATTTAGAATATGAATTTTCAGATCCTATGTTGCTTCTTTTAATCACAAACCAAATCATAGAGAACCCACACATAATAATAATAATAATAATAATAATAATAATAATAATAATAATAATAATAATAATAATAATAATAATAATAATAATAATAATAATTTTTTTTTTTTTTTTTTAAATGTGTTGATGTATCCTCTTCATTTCCACTATATTTATGTGAAATTCACCACTGTAAAACAAAGCCCCTTCATACTTGACTATTCCATTAATTCCAAAAACTTATTTCAAAGATGTTTTTTAGTCTTTCTTATTTAGTAGTCAAATCTGAAGTCCAAATTCTAAAGGCCCACAAGATTATTTGGCAAATATATGCATAACGAGCAGCATTTTTGGTAATTGGTTAGCTTAAGTGATTCTAAATAAGCGAATAAAAATTGGTTTACGTGTTTATAAACATGATCCTAATCTAGGCATATGCTCGTTTGATTTCTCACAAGTGAACGGGATCGTGAACAAATAATATAGTAGTGTGTAAAGTGTCGAACCCACGAGTACTATGTATTCAATCAAGTTCAAATTAATAGTAACATTAATCGAATAGCAAATAGATTGAATTTTCTATACTAATATTTAAATTATCGATTAAACTAGAAAGCAATTCAATTGGTTTGAATTCAAACATGTGAGATGCATTGATAAGATGTTGAAACTCCCTTATTATTCCATTTTTAGTGTAACAATTAAAGTGATAATTTGAAATCATTTATGTTGGTCAATATTCCTAATTTAATTGAAAGTCTCTCTCAATAGCGATCAAATATATTCCCCTCAGTGACCTTTTCTATCTCTCGATGAAAGATACAAACATGCTAAATGTATTAACAAGTACTAGAACACCTATTGAAACCATATAAAACATAAAAGTATATTTCTATCCTCTATCGAACCTTACAATGTTTATTATAATGTGCTTAAACCCTATTATCTCTCTCGATAACAATAAAATCAACTAACAATTCAATTGATAATCAAGCAATTGAAAAGAACGATAAAAACAATAATAAACATCCACAAATCAAATAAAATTAAAGTCAAAATAATTAATTAAAAACTAAAAATATCATAACAATGGTTCATCTCATCCTGGCAATATAAAAAATTATCCTAACATATTGAAATTACAAGAAATCATATTTAAGTGAAAAGATATAACCCGATTTTTTGATAAATTGAGAAGATGAAGATGAATGTTGAATTTCTTCAATGGTTTCTTGATGAATCTTCACTTGCGTCTTCTCTTTTTTGCCCAAAAATTATATTTGAATTTTCACTTGATTGAATTCTTGCAAATCTTCTTCAATTCTCTCACAAAAACTATGAATGCTCCTCCTTCGATGATAATAATTGATGAATAATGCAGTATAATATGTACACGTGAGTGTTCTCAATATGTATTATGCTATTATGTTTTTGTAAGAGTCGAAAATTGATTGAAAATCACGTTCAAATTGACTTTCAAAAGAGTTCTAATCGAATAAGGAAAGTCATCTTCGCGCGCGAATTTTTTTTGTCTCTGCACAATATTTAGTATTTTAACCATAACTTTCTCTTCAGATATCCCATGATACAATTCAAAATGTGTTGGAAAGCTAACTCAAAGGGCTACAGGTTTTGTAGAAATAGATATTTTTCAATTCGGACGTTTACTGTGCCAAAATGGGTCTCAATTTTCGACTAAAAATCTGGAATATAACTTGTGCGAATGGAAATTGATTTTAATAATATTTCATTCCTTTTTGAGTTCTAATTCCATCCAATTGTCCCCTAAAAATCTTCAAAGTATCATCTTATGATTTGAATCAACTATTGAATTTTCAATTTGGTCATCAAACCTTGAATTTTGTAATTTTTTTTTTCCAATTTTCACTTCTTTCTTTCAATTCCTTGTTCAACCATTGAGTTTTACCTATAAAATATAAAATATAACAATTTAGAATATATTTTGTCAAAAGAACTATCAAACATCGCTATTTTAAACTACAAATAAGTATATAAAATACACTTATCAAATACCCCCAAACTTAAACATTTGTTTATTCTCAAACAAAATTATAACCTAAATAATAACAAACATGCAAAACTATTTAGTTAGACAATCTAACTTTTTATCTTAATATTTGAAATTATAGTACTAAATCTACAAACTGTTTCAAAGTCACAATATCAAATCGATATCGACTCTTCCAATGCAAAATTGACACCTATATGTGTGAAGAATTAAGTAGACAATCATGAATTTACAAGTTGCTTCAATTCCCGACCCTTTATGGCCAAATATTTCCTTTCACTTCTCGTATGATTCACACATCCCCAAACTTTTTCTTCTTTCACTCTTTTCCCAGTTTGTAATCTAAGGTTGAATTTTTCATTAATATCCACACCCTCTCTAATTTAGGTAGACTCTACTAATTGTAAGTCAACACATCAATAAACAAGGATTCTCCAATTATTTGATTGTTTCGACCTCTAGGACTAGATTAGGCTAATAATCCCTCATCAAAAGTCAAGTCTTCTCAAATAAGTGTTTATGGCTTAATCAGGGCATTTGGTGCGTTTTCTGTTTTATGCACCTATTTTGTTTTTCAAATTTTTTTTTCACGGTCTCTCCCTTAATCTTTCTATATGACCCATGTAATGTGATTTTGGCCGATAACTCCCAAATCAGATGATTTTAGGGCACCAGGTTGTAAATACCCTAGTAGACTTAATAACTCGAGTCATAAAGGCTACAAAGAGATGTATTTTATATATTCTTCTACCGTTATTAGTGTAATGCACCTCGTTAAACACTTATCTAATCAAACCGACCTCTAACTTAAGATTTTTGCCCAATTTTATCATATTAATCTAAGACAATCCACACGAAAGTTTTCACATATGAAATCCTTATCCACATTCGTATCTTCCTACAACAGCAAAGTCACCCCAAAACTGTGCTAAATTTGGTCAAAGGATAAGTAATTTAGTATTATTTGGGTAGAGTATCTATGTCCTACCATATCAACCTATCAATTATATGAATCAACTCATAGGATCACACAATCCAACTTAATTCCAGTGCACATATAATATCAATTTTGCAAGGTTATGTCTCAATTAGTCTAGCATGCATCATATCCACAGTTCATAAATCAACACTAAATCTCAAATTTAATCATCATTGTCCGCTAGATTATTTAACTCACACAAGCACACAGCCTAAAACAAAAAAATATTATTTTTTTGTTGAAATTTTTCAATATTTTTATTATATATTAAAACAATAACGAAGGACAAACACTCAAAAACACACGAAAAGTAAAAATTCAAAGTTTTTCTCACCCCCAAACTTAAAACCGACATTATCCTCAATGTCATAAAGCATCAATAAGAATATGGGGGGATGGGGAAGAAAAGGAAGAAGGTACTCCCCAAATTTTTCTATTGAAGGTGCGAGGCATTATGTGTGACGACTAAACAATCTTCATCATCATGCTTTCCCCTTGGTCTATGTTGGTTTAAGTATTCCGCGACGTCATATTCCTGCACATAGCTATGAAATCAAATAATAAAAATCAAATAACCTAGAACACGTGTTACTTAACCCAAATAATAGAAACAATCAATAATAAATCCAATGGCCTAAGGGGAAACATGATAGGAGAGTGATACCCTATAAATTGAAACGTGCCTAAATCTAATACAAACTAATAATCAAAATAAATCTATATACAATGCGATAAAGAAAGCATAATAATTAAAAGGTTAGAAAATTGGATTGTCTCCTAGCAAGCGCTTTTTTATAGTCTTTAACTCAACTTTGACAATTGAATCATGGGCACCTAAAGAAGGCTTTGGATGCCTTGTCCATTTTTTTTCGTTTGACTTTGATCCACTTTTCATTTAGTCTCCAAACTTCTACATTACCGTTTTCGATGTAATAGGACTTTTCTATTTCATCCGATTCAATTTCAACTATGTAGACTTCCACTCCTACATCGGGCTTAATCACAAAATCAATTTTTGGACAATTAATAAAGTCGAAAAAATGTGAGTTGATTTCATTCTCATTGTTAGCCACATCTTCATTTGATTCCGTTGTGATCAACTCGTCATTCTTTTTAATCCCTTCTTCCATAGTCGATATATCTTCAGGTTGAATGATTGGTTCACAATCTAGATCCCCTGGCAATGAGATGTCGGCCCCGTTGACTCTTTCGAATGGATTGTACCCCCATTGTTGAATCCTTCACAGTACATGCAATCTCCCATAAGCATATCGTTTTCATCTAACTTGGCAAGTTCTTTAACATAATTTGCAAGTACCTTCTCGTTCAATAGGGGAGGACCATCTCCCACAAGTTTGATATCCCCATCCCAATCGTCGGGTACAAAATCTCCCACGAGCATTTACTCTTCATCAGATTTTTGAATTGCTTGTTTTCTACACATCAAAAATTTTTGAAATCTCAGAAGTTTTGGCGTGTGTAAACTAGTGTAAGAGAACAAGTATTTTCCAGTACAATGCACCGCTTAACAATTTTCACAACTTGAATATCCTCCAAGCATATCTTGACAATCAAATTTATCATTGCAACAATTTTGTTACTTTACCAATGTCAGAATCATGCATAATATCTGAAAAGTACAAAAAGAGAATACCAACACAAGATAGATTAAAATTGCAAGGGATTAGTTAAACGATATAAAAAAAATAAAGAAAAGCAAAAAAAAAATTGTTAAAACTAAAATTAATTAAAATAGTAATCAAATTAAAAATAAATAAGTAATATAAATTCAAATTAAAGTTAAAATTAATTTAAACTAATTAAATACAACAATCTCCGTCAACGGCGCTAAAAACTTGATCATTTGATTTTTCGCAAGTGAACGAGATCGTGAACAAGTAATATAGTAGTGTATAGAGTGTTGAACTCACGAGAACTACGTATTCAATCGAGTTCAAATTAATAGTAACCTTAATCGAATAACAAATAGATTGAATTTTCTATACAAATATCTAAATTATCGATTAAATTAGAAAGCAATTTAATTGGTTTGAATTCAAACATGTGAGATGCATTGCTAAGATGTCGAATCCCCTTATTCTATTTTTAGTGTAACAATTAAAGTGATAATTTGAAATCATTTATGTTGGTCAATACTCTTAATTTAATTAAAAGCCTCTCTCGATAGTGATCAAATTTATTCCCCTCATGTGACATTTCTATCTCTCGATGAAAGATACAAACATGATAAATGTATTAACAAGCACTAGAACACATATTGAAACCATATAAAGCATAAAGTTATATCTCTATCCTCTATCCAACCTTACAATATTTATTATAATGTGCTTAAGCCCTATTATCTCTCTCGATAACAATAAAATCCACTAACAATTCAATTGGTGATCAAGTAATTGAAAAGAACGATAAAAATGATAATAAACATCACAAATCAAATAAAATTAAAGTCAAAATAATTAATTAAAAACTAAAAATATCATAACAAGGGTTCATTTCATCCAGTAATATATAAAATTAACCTAACATATTGAAATTACAAGAAATCATATTTAAATGAAAAGACATAACCGATTTTTTGATAAATTGAGAAGATATGAATCTTCACTTGATTGAATTTTTGCAAATTCGCTTCAATTCTCTCACAAAAACTATGAATTTTCCTCCTTTGATGATAATAATTGATGAATAATTGAATATAATATGTACATGTAAGTGTTCTCAATATGTATTATGCTATTATGTATTTGTAGGAGTCGAAAATTGATTGAAAATCACGTTCAAATTGACTTTCAAAAGAGTTCTAATCGAATAAGGAAAGTCATCTTTGTGCGCATATTTTTTTATCTTTGCACATCATTTAGTATTTTAACCGTAACTTTTTCTCCAGATATCTAATTGATACAATTCAAAGTGTGTTGAAAAGTTAACTCAAAGCGCTACAAGTTTTGTAGAAATAGATATTTTTCAATTCGAACATTTACCATGCCAAAAATGGGTCTCAATTTTCGACTAAAAATCTGGAAAATAACTTGTGTTTTTAGAAATTGATTTTAATCATATTCCATTCCGTTTTGAATTTTAATTCCATCCAATTGTCTCCTAGAAATCTTCAAAATATCATCTTGTGATCCGAATCAACTATTGAATTTGCAATTTGGTCATCAAACTTTGAATTTTGTAATTTTTTTCCAATTTTCTCTTCTTTCTTCCAATTCCTTATTCAACCATTGAGTTTTACCTATACAATATAAAATACAACAATTTAGAATATATTTTGTCAAAAGAACTATCAAATATCGCTATTTTAGACCACAAATAAGTGTAGGAAATACACTTATCAGCATACTCTTGTACATATAAACATAGGAAACATAAAAGCTACACAAATAAATAAACAAATCATATAAATCACAACATGGAGTTAACATTGATGCAGATATGCCACAAACTCGGGGTTGAAGTCATTTAAAAAAAAAAAAAAAAACCATTACGAGAGTGAAGTGGCTATTATTGTGTAATTAAGTTTTCTTAGGGCATGCTTGAAAGTTCTTGTAAGTGATTATAAGTTTTGGAACATATAGAATGTATGGATATAAGTGAGTGGTAATTGTCGATCCTATCGAATATGTAAAGTTTGTTTGATGCCAAACATGCAGCTAGTTTTTTTTTTTATACACTTCATTATATAACTAGAATGATATTTTAAAAATATGAGAGAGAGATTTTATTACACGCACGAGGATGTCGTGATGTTTTAGACAAAAAGCAAAGTATAAGAAATCCTTCCTTTAATTCGTATATTTGATAATTAATTGTTGTGCAACATGTCATGATTTCTTGTGTGCTAGTACATTTCCAAGATTCACAAATCTACATTTCCATGAAAATTTATTTCTTTATATATAGCTAGCTTCTTTCTCCCATCAATATTAACAATTTCTTGAATCTCAATCTCCATTTTTCCTCTCTAAAAATGTCAAGCCCTTGTCTAATTCCTGCACATTTTATTGTCTTCTGTATCTAAGTCGTTTCATGTCCATTATAGGGAAGTTGAGGCAATCAAAGAATGCAGTTCCTTGTAAAATTGATTCCCTTAGAGTACATGATAAGCTTCGCTATGATCCTGAAGCCATTGGACTTGCCTCAACCGACTATGGTCATATTGTTCGAGATATTCCTTTTGCGGTGCTTTATCCTACATCCAGTGACGATATTATCGAGCTTATCAAATTTTCTAACGAATGTCCCCTCCCATTTAATGTGTCGGCACGAGGCTATGGACATTCTCTTAGAGGACAAGACATGGCACATAATGGGGTAGTAGTGAATATGCTTTCTTTAAATGAACAATATAAAAATGGGACTGGAATTAGGGTTTCAACAGCAGAACATTATGCAGATGTTGGGGGTGAACAGCTGTGGATTGATGTATTGAATGCCACCCTACAACATGGCCTTGCACCTGTTTCATGGACTGACTATTTGTACCTAACTGTTGGGGGTACACTTTCTAATGCTGGAGTCAGTGGACAGACCTTCCTACACGGTCCACAGATTAGCAATGTTCTTGAAATGGATGTTATTACAGGTGCATTTTTCAATTCTTTTATAATGTTTATATAGCTAGCAAAACAATTTATTTAGTACAAGCTGGAAGCAAGTTCTTGGGGCCATTTCATGAGGAGCGTCACTTGAAAATAAGCATGGGCCTGTTTTGTAAAGGAATTTTCGACGTAAGACCCCAATGAATAGTGTTGGGCTGGATTCTTGAGCTTCATCTTGAATAATATAAGGTCGATTGCTCTTCTCAAATGAGCTATACCTTTTGACAATGAAGTGGTTAGATCTCCCGACATCAGTAGCTTATGAGTTTTTATGTTAGAATTTAATTCAAAATGTGATAAAACAGACACAAAAAAATAATAAATATAAAAAAAAAATCATATTTCGATTGTGATTTTTTCTGGGAACTTAGAAGATCTTCAGGATTCACTTGATCAAAATTTTGTCAAAGGAATACATACCGCATGTGTTACATAGTATCCACAGCTCATGGCATTCATAACTATATTATGTGTGAATGAAAAAATCTTAAAACGGCAGCTCTATCAGGTACATGTAATTTTTGCATGGATATAGTCACTTTACTAACAGATGATTTTTTCCATTTGTCTTATTTAGGTAAAGGGGACTTCATGACTTGCTCCAAAGACAAGAATTCAGAATTATTTTTTGCAGTTTTAGGAGGTCTAGGGCAGTTTGGCATCATAAATAGGGCAAGAATTGTCCTAGCAAAAGCACCAAAAAGAGTGAGTGCAATAAGGTTAATATTTTGTGGGTGTTTGGTGGGGATTAAAATTAGATTTTTAGTAGATTGTGATAGAAGTTTTTGAAATATATGGTTGAAAAGTTGTGGGACTCATGAAAGATGTGGTTAATATTGATTGTTTGACTTTGACTTACGAAACAAACTGGGCCTTTGTCATAATCGAAAAAAGGTATATACTATTAGTTCACATATAGTAGTGTATGAGAAGATATATTTGTTTTATTAAAATTTTGAATCCTAGGAATGGGTGTGCCAACCAGCTTAATTTGTCAGTTTATATCATTTGCAGTTCCACTAAATTAATATGGTGTCAAGCATAAAATGTTCCTAGCTCAAATCTTATAATAATGGATTTTGCTACTTGTACATCAATTGTGTACGCTCATGTTGACACTTGATATGTTGTCAAGAAATAAGTGGATAAAAAAATAGTTTTTTTTTTACTGGCAAATGAAATAATGATACGTG
Organism: Fraxinus americana; assembly: GCA_035079005.1. Classification (NCBI taxonomy): domain Eukaryota; kingdom Viridiplantae; phylum Streptophyta; class Magnoliopsida; order Lamiales; family Oleaceae; genus Fraxinus; species Fraxinus americana. The sequence goes on along the minus strand of JAVHZT010000126.1, from coordinate 129,835 downwards.
GAATTATGTAAACAAAGGTGTAGATAATGATGTACACCAAGCATGATTGTATAATATTTGTACATGAATTAAGAGGCATCACATAACACTTGTACATGAAGAGTGTGTTGAAGTTATAAACATGAAATGCACAAAAATGAATTCGATATGCGTATTCAGATTTTAAGATGAGATGGTTTAACAATACCACCTCCATAAAAAAATGTTCATTGTTAATGTGACTTACACATGCTAATTTTTTCATATCTCATATGGGGCAAAGAATTTACATAAAGAATTTATGTTTGTTGTATAGCTAATTTGTTTCTTTCTTCAGGTGAAATGGGTGAAAATGCTATACTATGATTTCTCAATCTTTACGAGAGATCAAGAACATCTTATCTCAATCAAGGGTCTAGATTATTTGGAAGGCTTTCTCATGATGGACTACACTCCTGTAGATGACTGGAGATCTCCCTTTTTCACACCTTATAACGAATCCCAAATTTCTTCTCTATTGAAGAAACACGGCATCCTCTATTCCTTAGAGATGGTCAAGTATTATGATGATGAGACCGCGAATTCAGTGGATAAAGTAATTGTTTACATAGTGTACTCTTACATTTTTATTTTTTTTTTAACTCAATATTTTACTCATAGATTCACTGCAATAAATATACTTGCATGCTCATTATATAATACTGCATACAGTATTATATGGGACATTACTAAATTAGTTCTTTTTTTCTTGTTATTTCAGGAAGTTCAAAGGCTGCAGGACGGATTGAACTACATTCCTGGTTTCTCTTTCACAAGAGATGAAACCTATGTTGATTTCCTCAATAGAGTTCGGCAAGGCGAATTAACCCTAAGATCAAAAGGATTATGGGATGTTCCTCATCCATGGCTGAATCTTTTTGTACCGAAGTCTCGTATCATGGATTTCAATGCTGGTGTTTTTGTAGAAATTCTTCACAGAGAAAAGAAGACCAAAGGGCCTCTACTTGTCTACCCAACGACTAAAACAAAGTACTTATCTTGAACTAATGACATGCACTCAAGACTGCATACATGTTTTGACAACGGATACAGAACTATAATCTTTCTATATCCAAGAAAAAGAATTTCTAGTTCACATGACCTAATCGTAACGTACTTAATAAATTGTGCAGATGGGATGATAGGATGTCTGCAGTAACACCAGATGAGGATATCTTCTACATTGTGGAATTTGTTGCATTCAGCAGATTCGAAGAATCGGCAAGATTTGGACAATCAAAACAATGAAGTACTGGAATTCTGTGATAGAGCTGGAATAAAGTTGAAGCAGTATCTCCCACACTACAAATCCGAGGAAGATTGGATAAAGCATTTTGGTTCAAAATGGAACACTTTCCAAAGATGGAAAGCACAGTTTGATCCAAGAATGATATTGTCGCCAGGACAAAAAATTTTCAATTCTATTTGAATCATACATTAGAACTTTCAATTTATGAATAAGTTAATTTATCTTTAAATATAGACTGTGGTTAATCCTTAATAATTATTTTAGCCCATTAGCAGATTCCCCACCGAATTAAATTGCATCCCAACTCTATATGAGAATGTGGCAGTTGGCTTAGAGCAACATAACCTGCTCCTTAGTGCCGCGAAACCCACTCGTGAGCAGGGACGGATTGGGGCGGGGGGGGGGGGGGGGGGGGGTAATTTTTTTTTACTTAGGAATAAAAAAAAATTATGTAAAAAAAAAAATTCATGTTTAATTTATTTTTTTTAACGTATTAGCCCCCCCTTTAGTCCGATCCTAGATCCGTCCCTGCTCGTCAGTATGTACTACTTACAAATAGAATTATTATAAGATAATAGATGCCATTATTTTGTCACAAAATAAAGTTTCGAAGATGTTTTCATGTATCGAAGTGACTCTGTTTTTCACTTAAAATCACTGGTGCTGATGTTTTCTATTAATCAAAAAAAAATAAACAAATTACAATTTAACTTTGTTTGACAATCATTATTTCAAAACCATTTACTTTTCATACTTATTTTCAACTGTACATATACATAATAAAATATTTTGCACGTAAACCCACAATTTTTTCCTAATTTTTAACCACACATTCTTAAAAAAAAAATTCACCATTCAAAACTTCATTTTCTAAAAATAATTACAATCAAACAAGGGCTTAAAAGGGGTTGGGCAGAGCTCTAGAATAATAAGCTTACAAAAAACCACATAATCAAGAACGAAAAATATATATCAATTGCTCGAGTATAACTTCGTGTCATCGTGTCCGAAACTTGCCAGTGACAGGCTATTGGTTATTTTCTAAACTAGCTATGATGATCCAATTGTCCGACCATATTTTAGATTGTGGTAATCAATTATATCATCTATTTCCACATTGATATGTCCAAAAGCATCTCATCATAATCTTATTTGGAGGTCTCTACCGTGAACTCATAACTCGGAACTTCGGAGGCAAAGTCTTAGTGCTTGGTCTATTTGAAGTGGAAGAAAGTGTTGCTTCTTGATTTTTAGCACATACTGTTAATCACATATACTCCATGTAAATCTCGATTAGGCTCCCAACTGAATCATTTCCCTCTGAACGGAAATCCTTTTTGTTAACTGTACAATTTTCTAACTCCATACAAAATATTTCTACGGATCAATTCTCGTGATTGTATTCAATTGGCCAGGTATTTCATGGTTGCTTTTTAAACAAAGGAAGCTGACTTGCTAGAACCGGACTTATGAACTAACTCTTTCATGGCAAATTTCAGTAGAAGAGTGATTTTCGCACTTTGATTCTTTAAAGATCGATAAAAGGGTGGTTTTTTTTTAAGGAAAAAAAAAATTCTAAATGGGCATTAGTGTTCTCTTGATACAATGGTGTTCTTTAGATTAGGAGAATAATAATGATTCCTTGTATCATTCACAGGGTGAAAAGGCGACAAGGAGTAATTTGTTTTCTCTTTTTTCTTATGCAAAAAGTGTTGAAGCTTATGATTATATTTTAAATAGGCAAAAAGTAACAATATTCATCTAAATCATTGTGCCCGTTGATGGCATAATGTTCATGCCTGATGGCGGCTAAAGTGATTGTCTAACCATACGGTTCGCAATTTTAATAGAAATAACAAAAGATAAAAACAAAATATAGATAGAGAATCTATAGAAAGCATTTTATTTATAATAGAGAATATCTTTAAATTTAGAGAATAAAATTCTTTTGACAATCGAACAATTCTTCCTATTTTAGCTGTTTATTTTAATTTTTTCAAGAACTATTAATTATATTAATAACTTATTAAATGCAATCATTATGAAATAAAAGTAAAGAGTTGTTTTAGTTCTTCAACCTACTCTCTGTTTTTAAAAAGTTAAAATAGTTTCGTGAAACTTACTTTTAAGCATCGATTCTTTAAATAAGAATAGTTTTGTATGTTGATAATCTCTTGAAAATACTCTTAACAAGTCTCAAAAGTATTGATTTAAGATATATTACAAGAAAAATAGTTATTTATAATGATATTATTTGCTACGGACAAAAAAATTGTTGTCAATAACATCTTTTGTAGACAAGGGAAAGTAACCAAAAGTCGATTTAAGTTGTTAGAACATATCATCTTAAATTTAACAATGTTAGTTTATATACAGATATCAAGATTCTTTGAAATCTATTAGTCGAGCCATCGCGGTGCTCAAGACTATTTTTACTCGTCTTATACACTGTAGTTATTACAAGGAATATAATAGGAAAAGTGAATGAATTGATTAGTACTTTTGGACTCCTCAAGTAGACTGTCCTCATATAGACCATATTTTAATATTAACATAGATAAAGAGATCAAGATTAACCCTGCTAGCCTTACCCTTGGTTATAAAAAGATAGATTCATATCTATCTTGTGAAAGTTTCATTTCTAAGGGTTTATTTAATTTGGACTTTTATAAGTTAGAAAACTTAGGTATATTCAATATTGATAATTTAATACGTTATAAAAATATTGGAGTATTCATTATAGACATTTATAATATTGATAATTTAACACTCGTCGTCCAATTTTGTAACATCATTGTGACTTCAACATCCAATGATTGAGAGGTGAATAAAATAAAGTAGAAAGGCTTTCGTTTTCGTAATTCTTATTTCATAGTCAGCTAAAAAATTTCTCAAAGTAACATTTTGTAAATTCTAAAACCTAGATAAATTTGAAAAACGAATTTTAATTTCACTATTCATGTGTTTCGGGACGGAAGGCACACATTGAACTTCCTATACTCAAATCTAAACAGAGCTCTGACTAGTACGTGTAGGATGTGTTGTGTTCGTGAGTTTTACCTATATGCGGAATTTAAATAGTAAACTAAAAGAACACCAAATATAACATTGTAAACCCCGAAAGGGAACATCAACGGCCCCATGCCACAGGTAAGACAATCCACTAAATCAAATGACAAAAAATACAACAGTTTCAGTTTTATAATTTTACAAATTAACAAATAACAATCAAAAGAAATCTAAGAACAACTCTATCATTTTCTCTTCTTTTGACTTGTTTTAGAAGTGAAATCAAATCCCCGGTCTTGACTTTATCGCCACTTCACTATTTTACTCGGTCGCAACCACCACGTAGATTAAGAATCACAATTCTTAACTCATGCTAAGCAACTTGATCTTTGAACTGGATTGAACATTAATGCACGTTGTTTTGTTTCTCCAAATACCTTGAGTAAAACGATTGTCTTTGAATATATTCAATGAAGCATCACTTCTGTATGAACTCTTTTAAGAATGGAAAAAATGTTTGTTGTTGGTTAAGGGTGGAATTGCTTGCTAGCGATTAACAACAGAGGTGCTTGCTACAGGTTTAGAGACAAAATTTGTTTTTTCAGAGCTCCAATTCCTTTCTTGATTAAGCACCTTACTTACAGGTAAGATAATTATCTAAGATAGGAATAAAATCTTATATGATAATATGTAATAAAAAGGTAAACTTATTATAGAATATATGCAATTATCGTAAAAGATTAATCGTATCATAAAAGATAGTTTAAATTATCAGAAGTCCAATCTTATCATGAAATATGTGTCAAAGATATCTGAGATTATTAAAAGTCCAATCTTATTATGAAAGATGTGCCAAAAGTTATCCTATATTTTCTGGAATTTTTTTCTCTCGAATTTTGACATGTTATTTTCCAATGTATGAAAATTGAAAATCAACATGTATATTAAGCAAGCTAATAAATAAAATTTGTAAAAACAGACACATATTTTTCCAACAATCTTCCCTTTTAGCTTTGTTTAATTTCAAAAACTAAGTGCCTGTTTGTCTCCCATTTTGGGATAAGAAATAGAGTTTTGAATAGCATTTTTTGGAGAATGTGTGGTTGAAAAGTAAAGTAATTTTATTGGTTTGTATGTAAGATATTTTATTGAGTGAATATGTGGTGGAAATTGTTTACTGTAGCAAACAATGTTTCACAAAATGGATGACAAACATAGGCTAATACTTGATTTGTAGTATCATGTATGATGACTGTCAATTCTTATGGATTACTCCACCTTTGTCAGTTCTTATTACACTTCGTGCTACCCCTAACTCAAGCATTCTAACACTCATGTTTTTGTTATTACTACTCATGCATCACAAAATTAAAATCTACTACTTCCCCTTTTTGAAATTAACAGCACACAAAATAGTTAGGGAGTAAATAGTTAGAGTTAGAATGATAGAACCAGACAATTTATGAACTTTTTGGACTACCGTGAATACTTTGAAATGGCCTGGGGCCGTATGCACTGCCAAAAAGAGTAGGTAGCTTATTCTGACTATATGGCTAAATTTCACGTGCTTCATCATATTGAGTCTTTTTTTCTTTAGGGGTTTTGGTCCTTGTCATTGTTAGCTTACAAAAAATAACTTGAGAACACAACCCTAAATCAAGAACGATAGGGAAAGAAATAATTGCCATACTTTCCATAATTATCCTTATTATTTTTATTTTTTATTAAACTCTCAATTTTCATCATAAAATATAGCTGAACCGAACCTTCATATTTGACCAAGATGTAGTTTCCACTTTTTAAAATCACTTGCGCCCAAATTTTCCTCTTATCACTGGATACTGTTTAGACCGTTGACCAAAAAATCTACGAAAAGTCCACACAAGTTAAACACACAAAATAAGTAAAATGTCAAGTTGACATTTACACTAATTTAATATTTTTGGACAAATTTCACTGTCAAATCAATTTCACAATTAGTTGGAAATTATCAAAATAATCATGAAAATTTCATTCAAATGTTTGCTCACAATTAATTTAATTAATTTCTCTTATTAAGATGTGAGTATGTGGTAGGGCTATCTAGATTAATCAATTATGAATTATGTCCTAACCATTGTTGATGCTTATAGTGATTGTATGTTGAAGTGTTTTTCAAATTAGTCATTATCTGATATTGTCTCTGTAAATATAAAAATATGTGCGCACAAGACATGATCATGTATTCTGTTAACTCTTTTCGATTTTCATTTAAAGCGCAATCTTTTTAGTTCATGGAGTTGACTTTCACACAACTATAGAGGTAGCTCTTTTTCTCACAACTTATGTTCATTACCAAGGATAGCTTCACACACCTATATTGGTAGCCATCTCTTCCAATGAACATGTTCACACAACATATTGTAGTGCAGAGAGATGTAGTTACTAACTATGGGTCATTACAACAAAAATGGGCTTTGGCAATACTTAAAAGGCAACATTCATTGATTGAATGTTGCTAAAATGGTCAATTGCAACATTCATGTGAGTGAATGTTGCTAAAATGATGTATTGACAACGTTTTTCACATAAACGTTGCAAAAAGTGACATTTCGCAACAGTCAGCAAACGTTGCGAAAGGTCACTTTTTGCAACGTTCATTGAACGTTACCAAAAGGTTACCTTTCGCAACGTTCGTTGACCGTTGCGAAAAATGACCTTTTGCAGCTTTCAAATGAACGTTGCAAAAGGTGACCTTTTGGCAACGTTCAAACTTCAATTAACGTTGCCAAAAGTCCAACACCTCCTCAAAATCAAACCATTTAACATTAGCCCTAATTTTTCCTTCGTCTTCTCATGTCTCCACCTCTCGCTTTTCCTTCTTCTCTTCTCCTGTCTCCGCCTCCTCTTCTATCATTGTTTCCCCTCACTCCCACACAAACTCATTGCTTTCCTTTATCTATGCTCGACGCCGCGACTGCTCCACCTCCAACTCCGATCGGACCAGCAACAGCCTCATTTCTCTAGGTGACTTCTTCTCTTTGGAAGAAGAAAATGATGGAGACGAAGATGATGACTTTGAGACTGAAAAAGACCATAACCACTTCAAAAACCTGCAAATCGAAGAGCCCGAGGAGGGAGCTGAGGCTGAGCACTCGAAGCTTGCTGATGGGTATTGATACTGGTGGATTTCGCGAATCTCTTCCTTTTTAGCTGATTTTGTGTCCGTTTGATGATTTTGGGGTTTTCTGGAATGCGAAAATTGAAGGGCCAAGTTCAGTATTTTTTAACTAGTTAAATTTTCTCGATAATTTCTGTTGTATTTTCATTTCTGTTATGTTGCTTTTGAAGGAGATTCACTTGGTTGGCATTTTCATCCGACTTTTTAAGAGGACATTATTAGACATTGGGTGATGAATTGAAAATCGATCAATGAAAATTGCAAGCTCTTGTTCAATCGCTGGTTCTCTATACTCTCTTCAATTTCTTAATTTTCCTCTTCAAATAGATATGTCTTCTTTTCAATATACATATTCTAACTATTTAGGTGGTAGGTTAATTGCCTGAAGGGTGCAAATAATGATCTCTTTGGTGTATTTTGCAAGTATATGAGCGGCTTGCCATTGGCTGCAATAGTTAAGAACATGGCTGAATGGATAGACCTAAATGATAAATAGATCATATTATTAAATAACCAATCTAAATTTATATTTTATTCAACAGTTAGAAATCGGATAATGGGGGGCAGAACGTTTAGTCTATTGTCTTTGTATATCATTATAGGAACTGATAAACTGTTATAGTAATTGTTGAGGAATTTTCATTAATTTATAGCATTCTAGTTGTCAAATATTTGTGTCTTGTCCCTACCATCATAAACTTGGTACAATCGTAACTTCGATTAATTATCCCCAAAGGACCCGAGCTTGTCCCAAATTTACAGAGCGTGGCATAAATTGAGAGGGGTGCCTTTTAAAATTGCAGTTGCTTTCAGTTTTTGACAAGGCATTTTAATTTTGTATATTTTGTGAATGGAACTTTGCATATGATAGACTAAATTCCTGTAATCTTTGTGATATTTATGATTGATTCAAGCAGCTTCTTTGTAGTGTTCATTATCCTTCTAATTACTAATACTTATAAGCTAAAAACATTATGTATTAATTATAGTTAGTGATGACCTTCTGTAAACATTTTCCTTCCATTGCAGTTTCCTTGTGTGGCTATAAGGGCCCTTTTTCCATTTGCCTCTTATTTATTTTATTTCTTGGAGCTATATTGTTAATTATGTTTATATTTATGTTTTCTACTTGCCTTTAAATTAAATCATATTTTTCTCATTGTGTACCTTTTAAATCTGTAATTAGTGATATGGCTCCATTAACTTTGGTATAGATTTGCGGCTATATTAATTTGATGAGAAGCAAGAAGAGCAAGGAGAGGAAAAGAAAGAAGAGAAGCAGAGGAGAAGAAAGAAAAAAAGGCCGAGGAAAATAAAGAGAATTGAATTTTACTTCATTTGAAAGTAGAGATAAATTTTGTTTTACTTCATTATTGATAAGAGTTGGTATATGCTGGAACATGATTTGTATATTTTTTATCTGAATTTTGTATGGATATTGTTACATTTTGGAGTTCAGTTAATGATGATTATTGAAATTATTTGATATTGTTATCTGCTATCTTGTTTTGTGGTTGATTTATGTAAATTATTGTAAAAATAAAAGAATTAAAAAAAATTTTAAAAAAATGGAAAATGACCTATGTCAACGGTCAAAAAACGTTGCACAAATCCTTTCGCAACGTTCGTGCGTCCGTTGTGATGTTCGGTGTTGCCATTGAGGTGTTGACTTTTGGCAACATGCATTGCGCATTGCAAAAGAGACTTTTGGCAACGTTCACTGCGTGTTGCCAAAAAAGTTTTGGCAACGCGTAGTGAACGTTACCAAAAGTCTTTGCAACGCGCAATGCACGTTGCCAAAAGTCGACACCTCTATGGCAACACCGAGCATTGCAACGGACGCCCGAACGCTGCGAAAGGGTTTTGGTCTTTTTTGTTGTAGTGGGTCCACACTTAAGTACTTGTCACCAAAAGATGACAACCTGTCACTAGATGGTCACAATTGAAATAGCTACAATGTTCTAATAGGTGTACTTATGTGAAAATAATTTACCATAAATAATCTGAGTACACCACACCAATAGGAGAATCCAAGTTCATTTCAATAATTACATACCAATTCGAAATTCACATCTTGTGATATTTGCAAAAAAGACCTCAATTTTTTTCTTTTCATCTTTTTCATTTTTTATTTTTTTATTTTTGTTTTTATATAAATAAATGCAACACACTTGCACACAAAGTGAGCATACAAAATAAAACAATAAAGAATATACAGATCCAATTGGTTTAATGCATCATGCATATGCCCATGAGTTTTTGATAAGTTTGGAATCTAACAGTATCTAAAGTCATGGTGAGTAAATCAACCAATTATCCATCAATATTTATGTGTTCCAAAATAGTTACATTCTTCTCAACTAAATCCCTGATGAAGTGGTGTTTAATGTGTCTATGTGCATAGTTCTAAAATGGTGGACAAGATTCTTAGAGATTTTTAAAGTACTAATATTATCACAGAACATGGTAATGGAATTTTGAATAATATCATAGTCACTGAGCATTTACTTCATCCAAAGTAGTTGAGTACGGCAACTATCGGCAACAATATACTTAGCTTCTATAGTAGATAAAGATATAGAATTTTGTTTCTTACTTAACCAAGCAATAAGATTGTTACTCATGTAGAACATTCTCCAGAAGAGTTTTCCTATTATACATGTTTTGTGTCCAATCAACATCAGTGTATCCCGTAAGATGAGAGTTTGAATCATTAGTGTACGATAAACCAATACTGGAAGTGCTATTAACATATCTAATGATTCGTTTCATAGCTGCTAAGTGAGATTCTTTTGGTTTAACCAAGCAATAAGATTGTTACTCACGTAGAACATTCTCCAGAAGATTTTTCCTATTATCCATGTTTCGTGTCCAATCAACATCAGTGTATCTCGTAAGATGAGAGTTGGAATCATTAGTGTACCATAAACCAATACTGGAAGTGCTATTAACATATCTAATGATTCGTTTCACAGCTGCTAAGTGAGATTCTTTTGGTTTGGCTTGACAACTCTCATAGATTCCAACACTGAAGGCAATGTCAGTGTTGATGTGTAATGTGGTTTTGAAAGTCAAAGAAATATTTGTTTATTTTGTCTAATCCAAGGGCTGATTTTTTGTCTTGTAGTAGGTTAAAATTTCAGTCTTTATAATGTAAAAAACTACTGCTGTACGTTCAGTTTTTTGTAAGAAAAAATCAGATTCAACTTCCCAGCACTCAGTTTTTCTTCTTCCAGTTTTCTTCCCAGATTTCCCCTGTTTTCCCCTGCTTCTGTTTCTGCACGTCCGACTTCTTCCTCCTTCTTTGCTTTGGTCCGTTTTTCTATTTGTTATATAGCTGTAAAAACAGCCAACATAAGTGGTATCAGAGCCATTTCAGGTCTGGTTCGTTCTCCCCTGCTGCAACAACAAAAAATCTGAATCAAGGGTTGAAAAAAGAAGGTGTTTTGCTGAAAATAAAATGGCAAACACAAGTGGTTCAAGTGGAAGTTTACAGCAGTCTTTTGTTCCAATTTTTGATGGCCAAAACTATGATTTTTGGTATGTGAAGATGAAGACTTCATTCATATCTGTGGATTTATGGGATATGGTGGAGAAGGGCTTTGAAGAACCTGAAAATGAGGAAGCTTTGACAGCAGCCAAGAAGAAGGAACTTAAAGAAGCAAAGCAAAGGGATGCAAGTGCACTTTCAATGTTGCATAGGGCTGTGGCTGATTCGGTCTTTCCAAGAATTATGATGGCAAGCAAAGCAAATGAAGCATGGATGATTCTAAAGAAGGAATACCAAGGAGACTTGAAGGTAAGAGCCATTAAACTTCAATCTCTTAGAAGAGATTTTGAAAATATGAAAATGTAAGACAATGAATGTGTTAAAGAATTTTCGGATAGATTTAATGAGCTTGTGAATTAAATGAAATCATATGGTGAGGATGTTATAAATACAAAAATGGTGGAAAAAATTTTGATTAGCTTGCCGGAAAAATATGATCCTCTTGTGGCGGTGATTGAAGAAACAAAAAATCTAGAGGAGTTAAAAGTTGAGGAGTTGATGGGTTCATTGAAATCATTTGAACAAAGGTTGAATCGGCGTTCCGAAAAATCAATGGAGAGTGCATTTCAATCTAAACTAAATGTTGGATCAAATAGCAACTTAAGGCAGCCCCAAAATCATGAAAAGAGGATGGATATGTCAAGTAGAGGTGGAAGAAGTAGTAGGGGAAGAGGAAGAGGAAGAAGTCCAAGAGGTAGAGGTAGAAGTATTTTTGAAAGGAGATTTAGTGGGGAAGATCAATCACAAAGGTGCAAAATTTGTAAGAGAAGTAGCCATGATGAAAATGATTGTTGGTTTAAAGGAAAGCCACAATGTTACAATTGTAAAGGGTTTGGACATGTGCAAAAGGATTGTAGAGCAAAGAATACTCAACAAGCCAATTGTGTAGCCGAGAAGGAGGATGAATCAAGTTTGTTTTATGCTTCTTTGAATGCACCGGAGTCAACAAATGAAGCATGTTTCTCAAGTTCAAATTGCTCAAATGAAACTCAATGGTACTTGGATAGTGGATGCACAAATCACATGACTTCAAATGAAGGAATCTTTGTTGATATGGAAGATTCAAACTCAAAAGTGAGATTGGGAAATGGAGATGTAGTAAATATGAAGGGAAAAGGAAGAATTGGAGTTCAAACAAAGAAGGGCTCTAGACTTATTCGAGATGTCATGCATGTACCGGACTTAGACCAAAATTTGCTAAGTGTTGGACAGCTTTTAGAGAATAATTATTCTCTATTTTTCAATGATGGTTGTTGCATTATTCGTGATAAAAAGGTTGGAAATTCAATCATAGCAAAGGTGAAAATGGAGAATAGAAGCTTTCCTCTCAACTTCAAGCATTCAAATGACAAAACTTTTCGAATGGTGGCTAATGACTCTTGGTTGTGGCACAAACGGCTTGGACATTTGAACTTTCAAGGGCTGAAATTATTGGAGCAAAAAAATATGGTTTATGGGCTTCCAAAAATTGAAGAAAAGCATGAAGTTTGTGAAGGATGTGCACTTGGAAAGCATCACCGTCAACCATTCCCAAAAGGAGTAGCTTGGAGAGCAAAGAGGCCACTTGAATTGGTGCATACGGACGTTTGTGGACCGATGCATACGCCATCCCATTTACAAAATAGGTACTTTATCCTATTTATTGATGATTTTACAAGAATGACATGGGTTTATTTTATGAGACAAAAATCTGAAGTTTTTACAATCTTCAAAAAATTCAAGATTTTTGTTGAGAAACAAAGTGGCCATTTCATAAAAGTTTTGAGGAGTGACAATGGTAAAGAATATACTTGAACAAATTTGACAATTTTTGTGAAGTTGAAGGTGTTGATAGGCAATTGACAGTTGGGTATACACCACAACAAAATGGTGTTTCCGAGAGGAAAAATCAAACGGTGATGGAGATGGCAAAATCAATGTTGCATGAAAAAAAGCTTCCAAAAGCTTTTTGGGCCGAAGCGGTTTACACGGCCGTTTATTTGCTAAATCGATGCCCAACAAAGGCGGTATGGAACATGACTCCTATTGAAGCTTGGAATGGGAGAAAACTTTCGGTGACACACTTGAAAGTGTTTGGATGTATTTGCTATGCTCAAGTGCCAAAAAAGAAGCGGCGCAAACTTGATGAAGCAAGTGAAAAATGTATCTTCATTGGTTATAGCTCACAATCAAAGGCCTATAAGGTGTACAACTTGAAGAGCAAGAAAGTAGTTGTTAGCCGTGATGTGTTGTTTGATGAAAATGCTACTTGGAATTGGGAAAAAGAAGAAGTTGAAAGAAGCATTCCAGTTTCAATAAATCTGCCCAAAAAATCTGCCATTGGAGATGTACAAAATGAAGAAAATGGAGTCCATTCAAGCTCACATTTATCATCACCAAGCAGCCCCTCAAGCTCAAATTCATCATCACCAAGCTCAACTCCAAGAAAAATGCGGGATTTAAATGATTTTTTGCAAGATGCAATTTTTGTGTGATTGAGCCCGATAACTTTGAGGAAGCAATGAAGGAGAAGTGTTGGAAAAAAGCTATGGAGGAAGAAATAGAAGTTATTGAGAAAAACAACACTTGGGAGCTAGTTGAAAGACCAAGTGAGAAAGATGTCATTGGTGTGAAATGGCTCTACAAGGTGAAGCATAATTCCGATGGTTCATTCAAGAGAAACAAAGCAAGATTGGTGGTAAAAGGCTATGCACAACAACCCGGCATTGATTATGATGAAACTTTTGCTCCGGTTGCTCGTCTAGACACCATTAGAGCACTCATTGCTCTTGCAGCCCAAAAAGGTTGGTTGTTGTACCAACTTGATGTCAAGTCAGCCTTTTTGAATGGAGAACTCAAAGAAGAGGTGTATGTTGAACAACCTCAAGGCTTCATCATCAAAGGAGAAGAAGACAAAGTGTATAAACTAAGAAAGGCTTTGTATGGGCTCAAACAAGCACCAAGAGCATGGTATAGTCAAATTGATGGCTATTTTCAACGACATGGATTTTTGAAGAGCAAAAGTGAGCCAACCTTGTATGTGAAACATAAAGGTAACACCGATATTCTTATTATTGCATTATATGTTGATGATTTGGTGTTTACGGGAAATAATGCAAAAATGATTGAAGAATTTAAAGTTGAAATGATGAAAAGATATGAAATGAGTGATTTGGGTTTGTTGCATCATTTTCCTGGTATGGAAGTATATCAAGATGAAAATGGGGTGTTTATTTCTCAAATGAAATATGCCGAAAAAGTGCTTAAAAAATTTAGAATGTTTGGATGTAAATGTGTGGAAACTCCTTTGGCTTGCAATGAGAAATTGATGAAGGATGATGGAGAAAAGAAGATTGATGAAACGCTTTATAGAAGCTTGATTGGAAACTTGCTTTATCTCACCGCAACAAGACCGGATATCATGTTTGCCGCAAGTTTGCTTTCAAGGTTCATGAGTACTCCAAGTCATAAACATTTTGGTGTTGGAAAAAGAGTTTTGAGGTATATAATGGGGACATTAAACTTTGGGATCAGATTTGAGAAGAATTTGGAAGTGAAGTTAAGAGGCTTTTGTGATAGTGATTGGGGAGGTTGTGTTGATGATATGAAGAGCACCTCCGGCTATGCATTTTCCCTTGGCTCGGGAGTGTTTTCGTGGCTATCCAAGAAGCAACAATCTGTTGCTCAATCCTCAGCTGAAGCGGAATATATGTCAGCCTCTATTGCAACTTCACAAGCTATATGGCTAAGGAGAATTTTGGAAGATATTGGAGAGAAGCAAGGAGAAGCCACACCATTGTTTTGTGACAACAAATCAGCTATTGCAATGGCAAAAAATCCATGTTTTCATAGTAGAACAAGGCACATTGCAATCAAGTATCACTTCATCCGAGATGCAATTGAAGATGGAGAAGTTGAACTAAACTATTGCAAGTCCGAAGAACAAGTGGCGGATATCTTCACAAAGGCACTTCCGACATCAAAATTTCAGCAACTAAGAGCTGCGCTTGGAGTTCAAGAAAAACACATTAAGGGGGAGAATGTTGATGTGTAATGTGGTTTTGAAAGTCAAAGAAATATTTGTTTATTTTGTCTAATCCAAGGGCTGATTTTGTGTCTTGTAGTAGGTTAAAATTTCAGTCTTTATAATGTAAAAAACTACTGCTGTACGTTCAGTTTTTTGTAAGAAAAAATCAGATTCAACTTCCGAGCACTCTGTTTTTCTTCTTCCAGTTTTCTTCCCAGATTTCCCCTGTTTTCCCCTGCTTCTCTGGTTCTGCCCGTCCAGCTTCTTCCTCCTTGCTGCTGGTCCGTTTTTCTGCTGTTATATAGCTGTAAAAACAGCCAACAGTCAGGACCGCTTGCAGTCAGATACAACAAGCTGGGCATCATGCTCCTGTACAAGCTAGTGAAGTAGCAACATTGGTCATCTCTACAGATCTTCAAGGTCGTGGCCATAGAAGTTCTGACTACCATGGTGTTCTCTAAACCAAATTTTTTTATCAAATTCCTTGCATACTTGGCTTGTGAGATAAAGATCCCTGAGCCAACCTATTTGACCTGCAAACCCAAAAAAAGTTTAGTTTACCAACCATACTCATCTCAAATTCATTTTGCATAAGAGTAACAAACACTGTAGATTTTATTTCAGAAACACAATATCATCCACATAGATATGTCCTAATATCAATTCAAATTTGAGATGTTTGATGAACAAACTCTCGTCAACTCCCTCTCTCTTGCATCCTTTTACAAGTAAGAACATAGTAAGTCTTTCATACCAAGCTCGAGGAGCTTGTTTTAGCCCATACAATGCCTTTTTAAGTTTGAATATATGGTCAAGAAGATATGGATCAATGAATCATTTTGGTTGTTCAATGTTGACTTCTTTATTTATAATTCTATTTAGAAAGGTATTCTTGACGTCCAACTAATAAAGTTTGAACCCCATTTGACATGCAACAGATGATAGAAGTCTAATGGATTCAAGTCGAGCTATAAGTGCAAAAATCTCTTTAAAGTTCTTTCCTTCAACTTGGGTGTAATCCTGTACTACTAGTCATGCCTTATTTTTGACAACATTGCCGTGCTTATTTGATTTGGCTTTGAAGATCAATTTTGTTCCAATCACGTTTGTATCTATTAGCTGAGGTACTAACTCCCAAATATTGTTTCACTCAAACTAAGCAAGCACTTCCTAAATTGCAAAAACCCATGACTCATCTCCAAGTGCTTCATTCACATTTTTTGGTTCCGTGTGTGAAGTATAGCGCACATATCCAAGGTCTGAAAGTATGTTATCTAGTGGATGAGCCTTTTATACCTAGGTAAGAGGCTGTCTTCTATTTTGCAATTCATCATCTTCCTTGGGTAGATCAACACCTCCAATAATTGGTGCAAATCAGCAAAACTGGTTCTTGCGCGGTTACGCCATTGCTGAACCTGCAACACAGTTTTCCTGAATATTCTGCTTTCTTCAATCTGTTCTTCCAAATTTTGAATTTCAAGATTCTCATTAGTGGAGAAGTCATTAGTATAATTAATTTTAACATTAATAGACTCAATAATGATTTGAGTCCGCATATCATAGACCCTACAAGCTCAACTATTTTTAGAATGACCAATGAATATTCTCTCATTACTCTGAATCAAACTTTCGTAGATGTTCCCTATTATTTAATACATAACATTTGCTTCCAAATGTGTGAAAGTACTTGAGATATGGTTTCCTACCTTTTCAGATTTCACAAGGGGTTTGTGGGTACCAGTTCTCAATAACATACGATTTAGAATGCAGGAAGTAGTGTTTATAGTTATAGCCCACAATTTAACGGGGAGCTTTTTACTATTCAACATCACTTTAGCCATCTCTTGTAATAACATATTCTTTCTTTTCACCACACCATTTTTCTCATGGGTTTTAGGAGCAGAAAAACTTATGAAAAATGTCATACTCTTTATAGAATCTAAAAAATCTAGCATTTTTTAATTCCTTATCATGATCACTCATAATTCTTGCAATTTTAGTCCCTTCAAAGTATTTTTCAGTGGTCAATTTTAGATATAAAAAATGTGAATCATTTAAAACATCAAATTTCTCTCTTAAGAAGTCTACCCAAGTGTACTAGAGGAATCATCAACAACCATATAAATGTACATCTTACTATTGAAGCTTTCAGTTTGAATTGGCTCCATCAATTCAAGACAGTGAGAGATAGCAAGAAACTAGTCTTGTTTATGTGTAATTCTAGGTTGTTTACTTTTCTGGCATGAACCACACACGACTTCAGGTTATTCTGTAAGCTTAGGAACTCCTCTTACTGCATTTAACTAGGCAAATTTGACCAAATCTTCATAGCTTAGGTGTCCTAACAATTTTTACCATAAATCTGTGGAGTCGGCTTTTGAAACATGACATAAAATTTTAGATTAACGTAAATAGGATTTATCACTAGACCTAGCACCACGTAGGACACAACTACCATCATCTTTCAGAACCTTACATGTACTTTTAGTGAACATCACTATGAGCTCATCATCACATAGTTGACCTACACTGATCAGGTTAGCTTCTAAGTCATCAATAAATAGAACACTATTCAAAACAGGTAGTCCATCTATCACAATAGTACCAACACCTTCAATTTTACTCTTAACCCCATCCCCAAAAATAACTAGACTACCTAGACGACTTTTAAGTTAGCATGGAATGATTACCAATCATATATCTAGTGTCACGACCCGTCCCAAAACTCCTTACTAGACTCAAGATGTGACATGCTTCGATTATAAGTGCCAGATTTGGCACTGGACGCACCACTGAGGCAATTATAACTATACTTTGATTGTATGGCCTCCTTTGACCAATAAAAGTTTCTTTTTTTTTTTTTTTAAATTTTGACAGAGTCTCATTAAAAAACGAAATTATTCTTAATCTGTAACCATAAAAATTTCCCAAACACCAATATAACAACATCATAATATCAACCACACATCCAACCAAAAAACATCTATATCACTATGCTTCATAACTGTTTCTTAAAAAGATAATAGTGATACAATTTAGTTTACAATATTCAATCGTGACCATTGGTACATATAAATACAAAATCCCCAAATATGATGCAAATGATTTGCCTGATGGTTACACTTTTCTAAGCCACAGAACCTATAATTGGTGGTGGTAGTGGCTGCAAAACTATCAATATAATCTTTACCACTACTCAGTTAACTGCCTCCTATAAGTAAGATGTGAAGAAGATATATAAGATAATAATCCCTGTGAGTGGGGTGTTTACAAAAATGGCTAAACTGTCCTTTATATATGTATATACATTTATATAAAAATGAAACTGATATTCGACTTATCTCGTTGTACTCATTATTCTTGAAATCTGTATCATAACATCATATAAAAGCATAATGCTGGTGCTGAATCATAGATTAGAATCAAGGTGATATTTAAAAATGATAATAAGTGATACAACGAGATGAGTAAGTACATTAGTCGAACTTAGTAAGTTAAAACTATAATCTGAATTAAATAAATTAAATTGTAATTTGGAATATGTAAGATGCAAGCTAATAATCCACTATAAACAAGATAATCACATCAATATATACCCCATGTAATCATCTGCTGATGATCTGAAAGCTATAAAATCATATGCACATAAATTGTCTGATCAACACTTTCGTACATGGTCGTAGCCCCCCAGTACACGAAGTGGAAATAAACATAATCATCTATATGCACTGTTGTAGGTAGTCCCTCAGTGCATAATAGGTACCCTTACACAAGGCCGTAGCCCCTCGGTGGATAAGAGTCATCTTCATACACGACTATAGCCCCTCAGTGCATAAAGTGGAAATAACATGGTCATCCTTATACACGGTTGTAGCCTCTCGGTACATAATAGGTACCCTTACACACGACCGTAGCCTCTCAGTGGATAAGAGTCACCTTTATACACTGTTGTAGCCCCTCAGTGTATAGGAGTCAAATACACGACTCTAGTACAAAGCCGTAGCCCCTCAGTGCACTAGAGTAAGATGATTACATCGGGTATTTTCTAATGGTCTCAAGATAATCATGCTCATTTACTAATTTCTCGAAAATAAGACATTTCATGTAACTAACACGCTTCTCTTAAAATTGGGAATCATTTCAACATTCATATTAAATAAACATGATTATAAGCTTATAGATTTAAAAATCTTCTTTTTGAAAAAATATGTTCTCCACTTACAGATATAGGCCGAACTAACGGGGCTGATACGCTGTTCCCATATCCAAATCCCCTCCTAAAAGGATCGCACACAAACCACTTCAATTCCGTCCATATAAAGTTACAAGAGATTTCTCAATAATAACTCATACTTAGCATCGAACTGAAATATATAAATCTCTCAATAAGCAATAAGTTGAGACTCAATATTTCCATCTCATTTGGCTAACTTAAACATAAATTCACTACATTTTCAAATCACTCAACTTTCTCAACTCGCTAATAATAACCTTTCCCGGCTGCCCCAGTGAGATATCTTGCATGTCAATAAACATCTACATTCCTCGTTTCAAATATCTATTAACTAAATACATATATCTAATCAAAAACCCCTTTCTTAAAATCTCCATATTCATCCAAACTAAGAACTCAAGCACAAGATAAGTTACTTTCAACTAATCTAACTAAATATCATGTAACAATCGCAAGAAAAATAACAAGAATGTCAATTGCCCCCTAAATTTCGGATTAAGCCCCATAAATCAAAACCATAATATCCAATTACCATAATATTCGGCTATCTCTCTCTTCATGCCATTCCACCAATAATGCTCTTTCAATGTATGATATATTTTAGTGATGCCTGGGTGTATAACATAAGTAGAACTGTATGCCTCTTCTAAGATCTCTTTCTTCAATTCTGCAACATCAGGAACACAACAGACCATCATTTCTAATTGCATAGTCCGTTCTTAAACTCGTACTAACTTCGGCTTTCAATATTCTCAATGTCAGATCTTGAAATTGGGCTAATCCAATCCTGTCTACCAAGGTAGGCCTCACCTGAAAATGAGCTAACGCCGCCCCTGGAGTAGTAGCTGAAAATTGAGCATGCAACTTCCTAAACCCACACAACAAAGCCACATATACTACATTGGATTGAGAGGAAGAACTAGTTTGTCTGTTAAGAGCATCAGCAACGACATTAGCTTTC
This sequence comes from Fraxinus americana, assembly GCA_035079005.1. Lineage (NCBI taxonomy): Eukaryota > Viridiplantae > Streptophyta > Magnoliopsida > Lamiales > Oleaceae > Fraxinus > Fraxinus americana. The sequence goes on along the minus strand of JAVHZT010000126.1, from coordinate 109,648 downwards.
TTTGGATGGTAGTCAATTGTACAATTATAATCATTTATCAACACCAACCATCTTCTTTGTCTCAGGTTCAATTCTTTCTGATCAAAGATATACTTCAAACTTTTATGATCGATAAATATTTGACATTTCTCACCATACAAATAATATCTCCAAATTTTCAATGCCAACACCACTGTAACTAACTCTAGATCATATGTTGGGTATTTTATCTTATGCTTCTTCAATTGTCTTGAAGCATAAGTTTTAACATTTCCATTTTGCATCAAAACACAACCTAAACCTTGGCGTGAAGCATCACTATACACTATAAAATCTTCACCTGGTGAAGAAAGAGTAAGTATAGGAGCAGAAGCCAATCTATTCTTCAATTCTTGAAAACTTTTCTCGCACTGCTCAGTCCATATGAATTTAGAATCCTTTCGAGTCAAACTGGTCAAAGGAAAGGCAATTTTGGAAAATCCCTCTAAAAATCGACGGTAATAACTAGTAGTCCAAGAAAACTCTGTATCTTTGTTAAGTTAGTAGGGCATTCCCATTTCATTACCTCCTATGTTTTTACAAGATCTACATATATGCCTTCTGCATAGATAACATGACCTAGAAATACCACTCTGTCAAGCCAAAATTCACACTTGCTGAACTTAGCATACAACTGCTTATCTCGCAAAGTTTGCAATATAATCCTCAAATGCTCAACATGTTCATCACGATTGCGAGAATAAACCAATATATCATCAATGAAGATAATAACAAATTTATCCAGATATGGGTGAAGTACACTATTCATCAGGTCCATAAATATAGCAGGGGCATTAGTTAATCCAAACGGCATCATCAAAAATTCATAATGGCCATATCGAGACCTGAAAGCAGTCTTTGGTACATCAACATCTCTAATTCTGAGTTGATGATAACCTGAACACAAATCAATCTTTGAAAATACTGAGGTACCTCAAAGTTGATCAAACAAATCATCAATGCGAGGTAGAGGGTACTTATTGCGAATAGTCACTTTATTCAGTTGTCTATAGTCAATACATAATCTCATTGTGCCATCTTTCTTCTTCACAAATAACACGGGTGCTCTCCATAAGGATACACTGGGTCTAATAAAACCCTTATCAACCAAATCTTGTAAGTGTACCTTTAATTCTTTCAACTCTTTCGGAGCCATCTTATAAGGTGTCTGTGAAATAGGTTCTGTCCCGGGGATCAAATCAATAGAGAACTCGATCTCCCTGTCTGGGAGTAATCCCGAAAGGTCTTCTGGAAAGATATCAGGAAAATCTCGTACAACCAATATATCATCAATTTCTAGCTTAATGATCTGAGTATCGATCACATGAGCCAAAAATGCATGACAACCCTTCTTGAACATTCTCCAGGCATCAAGGACAGATATCGCACGAGATGGCGAAATTCTGCGCTCTCTAGTGAGAACAATTTCAAGCTCTCTTGGACATCTAAATATCACTTCCTTGCGAAAACAATCAAATAAAGCACGATATTTAGATACAAAGTACTTCCCTAAAATAACATTAAAATCATGAATATCGAGTAGAATTAGATTTGCTTTCAACTTATGGTTGCTCACTCTAATCCCACAATCTTTATATACCCGACTAGCTAAAAGTGAATTCTCTAAGGGAGTCGCTACTACCAATTCACTGTCTAAATGTGTAGCACCCGAATCAATTAAAGAACTAGCATTTCTTTCAAAAATAAATAATGTACCCATGACCACATCTGGTGACTCATCGGCATCATGCTGAATTACAGCAAAAACTCTTCCCTGAGCCCTAGGACGTCATGCCTGACCTTTCTATCTACTGCCACTGTTGCCTGGAACATCAGACTGAGTAGCACTAATAGTACCCGCTTTACATAACAACGTCTCGGTTCTGATTCTGTATAGAAATACCAACACCAGACTATAAAGATATCCCGTGTGATGCACCACCCTACTAAAAGCGAATTGAAAACTCTCTCCTTAAATGTCATTCATGTTCGCATGCAAAGCATCCACTAGTATCCTTAAGGCACTTACCAAGATGGGGTCTCCCGCAATTCTGACAAGGCAATTACTAAGTATTACTAAGGCCGTCGACATGTCTCAAGGCCATGGACCTCTGAATAGAAGACTGACGGTTCCCTAGTTGGCGGATGGAGCTCTGACTACAATCGGATCCTTGATTAGATCCAGAACTCTGAGATTTCAACTTGAAACTCCTAGTATGAATAACACTAGGCTAAAATCTTCCCCTGTTCTTTTTATCCTGTCCACTAGAGGTTCCTATCTGAATTTGATTTCCCTGAATAGCCAACTGAACCCCCTAACTCTGTCTTGCTTGTAATGCTGCCTTGACTCTTAAGGTCTCCTCTACTAGTGGACCAAAGCTGGCATGTCCGTCCCTGTCCCATCACCATTGTCCTAATATCAGGCCTCCAGTTCTCTTCAAATCGTCTGCATTTGTTATTAGCTTCATTTACTAAAACCAGTGCATGCCTCAAGAGCTCCACAAACTTGGTATGATATTCAGAAACAGTCATTGAACCTTGAGTCAGTCCCAAGAACTCATTTTGCTTGGCATTCTTGTATGAAAGATGATAGTAGGTCTCAAGGAAAGCATTTCTAAAAATAGCCCACGTGATGTCATCGGCATCACGATACCTACTTCTAAAAGCAAACCACCAATCAGTTGCTACGCCTTTGACCAAGAAAGTAACAAGGCGTAGTTTCTTTTCCTCAGAATAGCCCATAACATCAAAAATACTTTCTAAAGTCCTCATCCATTCCTCAGCATCAACAGGCTTAGCAGTACCCACAAAATGTTTAGCACCAAGCCTAATTGCCCTTTCAATGCTAGTATCTCTATCTGGGTTGGGAAGAATAGAGGCAATGGCTGTAGCGAGTATGTCGAATAAAGGATCTTTCAACCACATTACCCTATACCAGTAGTCCCTATGTCTGATGAACAGATGCCTCACCAACATCCTCTTCAATAGGGGCATTTGGATTTTTCAGGTGGTGGGTTTCGACGTCTGCCTGCTCTGCCACTACGCATCTTTAACCTACAATCTGCATAACATGTTGAAAAATCAGAATAAATACAACATATCCCAGAGACTCTTAAACCATGCTCTGATACTAACTAGTCACGACCCGTCCCAAGACTCCTTACTAGACTCAAGACGTGACGTGCACCGTTGATAAGTGCCAGCTTGGCACTGGACCCATCACCATGACAACTATAACTATACTTTGATTGTATGGCCTCCCTTGACCAATAAAAATTGTTTTTTTTTTGAAAATTTTGACAGAGTCTCCTTTAAAAATGGAACTATTCTCAATCCTGTAACCATAAAATTTTTCCAAACACCAATATACCAACATCATAATATCAATCACACATCCAGCCAAAAACGTTATCACTATGCATCATAACTACTTCTCAAAAAGATAATAGTGATACAGTTTAGTTTACAATATTCCATCATGACCATGGGTACACATAAATACAAAATCCCCAAATATGATGCAAATGATTTGCTTGATGGTTACAGTATTCTAAGCGACAGAACCTACAATTGGCGGATAGTAGTGGCTGGAAAACTATCAATATAACCTTCACCACTGCTCAGTCAACTGTCTCCTACAAGAAAGATGTTATGAAGATATATAAGATAATAATCCCAGTGAATGGAGTGTTTACAAAAATGGATAAAATGTCCTTTATATATGTATATACATTTATATAAAAATGAAACTGATATTCCACTTATCACGCTATACTCATTATTCATGAAATCCGCATCATAACATCATATAAAAAGCAAAATGCTGGTGCTAAATCATATATTAGACTTAAGCTAAAATTTAAAAATGATAATAAATGACACAACAAGATGAGTAAGTACATTAGTCGAATTTCGTAAGCTAAAACCATAATCTGAAATCGATAACCTGAACCGTAAGCTAGCACATGTAAGCTGGAAGCTAATAATCCACTATATACTGGATAATCACATCAATATATACCCCATGTAATCGTCTGTTAATGATCTTGCATATAACCGTATCGATCAACAATTACGCACGGCCATAGCCCCTCAGTACACGAAGTGGAAATAAACATAATCATCTGTATGCATGGTTGTAGCCCCTCAGTGCATAATAGGTACCCTTACACACGGCTGTAGGCCCTCGGCGGATAAGGTCATCTTTATACACGGTCGTAGCCCCTCAGTACATAAAGTAGAAATAACATAATCATCTTTATACACGGTTGTAGCCCCTCGGTACATAATATACCCTTACACACGACTGTAGCCTCTCAGTGGATAAGAGTCACCTTTATACACTACTGTAGCCCCTCCGTGTACAGGAGTCAAATACACGATTCTAGTACACGGCCATAGCCCCTCAGTGCACTAGAGTAAAATGATTACATCGGGTATTTTTTGATGGTCTCAAGATAATCATGCTCATTTACTAATTTCTCGAAAATAAGACATTTCATGTAACTAGTACGCTTCTCTAAAAATTGGGAATCATTTCAACATTCATATTAAATAAACATGATTATAAGCTTATAGATTTAAAAATCTTCTTTTTGGAAAAAATATGTTCTCCACTCACAGATATAGGCCGAACTAACGGGGTTAGTATGTTGTTCCCATGTCCAAATCCCCTCCTGAAATGATCACACAAAAACCACTTCAAGTCCATCCATATAAAGTTACAAGGGATTTCTGAATAATAACTCATACTTAGCATCGAACTGAAATATATAAATCCCTCAATAACCAAAAAGTTGAGACTCAATATTTCCATCTCATTTGGCTAACTTAAACATAAATTCACTAAATTTTCAAATCACTCAACTTTCTCAACTCGCTAATACTAACTTTTCCTGGCTGCTCCGGTAAGATTCAACAAGATTTTCATGTCAATAAACATCCACATTCCTCGTTTCAAAGTTCTATTAACTAAATACATATATCTAATCAAAAACCCCTTTCTTAAAATCTCTATATTCATCTAAACTAAGAACTCAAGCACAAGATAAGTTACTTTCAACCAATCTAACTTAATATCATGTAACAATCACAAGGAAAATAGCAAGAATGTCAATTGTCCCCTTAATTTTGGATTAAGCCCCATAAATCAAAACCCTAATATCCAATTATCATTCCTTCCAGTCTACAAGAATAAATAGCTCAAAATGCTCAAATAAACAACTTCCTTATCATATTTTTTTTCAAGCATAAGCTATAAATTAAAAACTAAATTTTTACCAAAACTAACTATAATATATTTCTAATCTTTCTCAAAATAGGAGAAGAAATTGAGAACTCAAACCTTGATCTCGGTGGTATCTTTCTTCCTTTTTCTTTCCTTCTTTTCTTTTCTTTTTCTTTTCCCTTTCCCCTTTTCTTTTTCCTCTTCTCGGTCTCTGTCTTCTCTCTGCGGGTAGTGGGTGTAATTGGATGGAAAATGGGTTTAATTGTTAAATTAATGGATATTTACACTAGATGTCCCTCATCTTCCAATCTATTGCTTCCAAACCTAAATAAGTAACTCCCAAACTTCTAATTTAATCCCATTGAAGCTCTCAATTATTATCCATTGTAAAATATATCCCAAGAAAATAATTTGTCTCATTAAAGTCCCATTTTGACTATGACTTTGACAATTCTACCTTTACTTTGAAATAAAATCTTGGCTTTCACTTTGTAGAAGAATAGGGTATAACATCTACAGCAACCAATGTCAAAATATCAAGAGTTGGGCACAATAGATTTATATGATATATTGACAACATACCAACTAAGATTACGTTTCCTTACCCAAACTTGCCTTATTTTATTATTAGGATTCTGTTTTAAAGTACTAACAACCAACTTAACATTTTTTGTGACATGTTGTTTTTTGTGAGATAAACAATAAAATAAATTGTATCCATACTTACTATAGAAATTATAATGGACAGTATACTGTGTTTTTTCTTTTTGATTTTGGAGTGATATCTCACTTGTTTACCGATATCTTTATCTGAATCAAGTTCCTCGATCATTCAGAATATGTAGTTGTGCATCATAAATTGTTACGGCCCTCTTATCTGGAATCCTATCTAGTTCCTTGACTGAAGTTTCATAGGTCTGACCTGCAAATATATCATGTTTTGTTTCTTTGGCAAAATTAAACATTTGCAAGTAGAATTACAATGTAACTAAATTTCATTTCTTTATCCAAAATTTAATATTTTTCCATCTTCATAACTTCATTCATTAGCAGAGGCTGCAAAGCTAGAGATGGCACGAGATGGTTCTTGAAAAACAAAAGATATATTATACTCAATAGCATCAAAATAACTATGATTAAAATTTACATTATCTGATAAATAAAATTACCTCATCATCAATATTCTCATCATTCATCTTGGAGCAACATCCAAAATATGCAGATGGCACAAAATTCATTATTAATAAAGTAAAATAATTAGTAATAAGAGAATTCATAAAAGGAACAATATGAAAACAAATGTTTATATATCAAAGTCTTAAGTACACATTAAAGCCTCCAAAGTTTTGGAGTGAAGCCTATTTCTGTGTGGACTAATAAATCTACCACTAGTACTAAAGGCATATTCGGACGTCACTTTAGATACCGGGATAACCAAAATAACTTTTGCAATTTCAGATAAAGTCGAATATTTGATTGCATTTACTTTCCACAATGTCAATATATCAAAAACGTCCAACCGAGGTAAAAATCGGCTCATCCAAGAAAGATTCAAGCTCAGTTTTCACATTGCTAGGAACTCCAACATTGCAAACAAATGTATAAAAACCCGCCATGCGATCTGATTTATTATTAGCACTTGACGTCTCGGTTTGACAAGAAGAACTAGAAGACTAAGCTGCAGACCCATTTGATTCATTCTTTTTCTGATAATCATGCACCAACTTGCTACAAACTTGATAAATTTTTTCAATCTCACTTGCAGCGTTGTAATTAAAGATACGAGGATAATAATACTTAACTAACATCATCTTATACCTTGGATCCAACACTACTACTAAAGCCAAAACTCCATGAATATCGCTCCAATACTTGTTAAACTTTTCTGTCATACTTGTCCCCATCATTGGAACTTCGACATAAGGAGATTTAAGCCACTTATACAACGACAGTTTGATATCACAAATATTTGCAAAGAAGATATTAGCAGATGAATACTTTGTTCCTGAAAACAATTCAGTAACCTAAAAAAAACCTTTAACTTTCACATATTTCTTTTGCCAAATCTCAATCACCATCACTAGGCAAACATTTATAATACGACTCCCTCTGTTTCAAACGAGGAAAAACATCCTTATAAATCAAAGCAGTACGAAGCATCAAGTATGTGGAATTCCACCTTGTTTTACAATCAAGTACCAATTTTTTTCTCACAATCAATTTTCAATTGACGTGCAAAGAGCTCAAATTTTTCGGATTTCTTTGGCGTAGCTATCCAATAAGCAACGCTATCACGAATTTTCTCAACACTACCACCAATAATCTCCAACCCATCATTCACAATAAGATTTAATATATGTTCATAACACCTCATATGGAAAAATTCACCATTCAATACAAGAGAACGAGTACAAAGCTGCCTTAACATAATATTGATCATAGCATCATTTGTGGTGCAATTATCTACGGTCAAAGTTAGTAACTTACGATCAATATTCCAGTCCAGTAAGCTGCACAATAGAGTTTCTGAAAGCACGTCGCAGTGTGTGGGCATGGCACATATATAAACTTGAATTCATTCAAGAACAAATTAAATCAACTAAAAGAATATAATTTTGGTAAATTATGAAAACAAATGAATGTAATTTTTTATTGTACCTCATTATTCGACTCTGTAGTTTCCAAGCATCATCTATGAAATGAGCAATGATAACCATGAGTCCTTTCTTTTGATTAGAAGAGGTCCACATGTCGATAGTGATTGAAATTCGACTCTCAATCTTCTCAAGTACAATCATATTTTTCGCTTTCTCGTATTCGTAAATTTTTAAAATGTTGCTCTTCAAAGTGTTGCGAGAAGGAAACTTAAACAATGGTTGCAGGTCGTGCAAAAACTCTCGAAATCAAACGTGATCAACCATAGACAAAGATTACTCATGCAAAATCATCATTTTCGCGAGACTATACCTACACTTATCTGGATCGAAAGAGTATGTACCCATTGTGATCTTGCCACTCGCAGCATCTTTTTTCAAATTTAATGTTGTTTGGCAAGTATTATCATGACAACGGAATACACATCTCTTCAAATGATCATGAAAATGCTTTTACCATTTTTGTGTCACCCCTTAACTGGTTCTTGCAATGATTGCATATAGCCTTCCATTTTTCACCATTTTTTTGTATTTTGTAGTGCTCTCAAACAGGTAAAGTAAATTTCCTCTTTCCGAAAGATGGTTCTCCAGTATCATGCTCGTCGTCACTTAGGTATATTGGCCTTTCATTTGCATTTGGTAATGGTTTGGCTGGATCTTCTTGCAGGACATCGCTCTCGGGTATATTGGTCGTGCTATCTTCCTCATGTATTTGTCCTAAATAACAAATGACATTAAACACAATGAATTTTATCCAAATGTGGGGATAGTTGTGGGGATAGAATAAATCATGCACCAAATGATTAAGATTCCAAGATATTCACAGTTGGACTATACCCAATAGTGATTAGAAAAGTAAAATAAGACAGGTACAAAAATTTGTAGGGAAAAAAAAGAACAAAGTAGACATCAAAAATTCCATTTTCCTTCACCAACTTTTCAGCACTTTCCCACTTTTTGTCTAATACTATACAAATAAACTTTTTTAACTTGCAACTGCTACAACTCTTTTTCATAGTTTCTTCAATTGGAATGAATTAGTTCTCGTGGCATCCTATCCCATTGATCAGGAGTAAGTGTACATTGATGCATATAAAGCAAAGTTTGGTAGATGACATTTGCTGGGAGACAAGAAATTTAAACCACCAAATTAAAATTTGCATAAGCATAGGAACTTGAAGTCAATCAATTGACGAAAATGGAGAATAATGCCATTGAAGTCTCGAGTAACAAAGGGACCCTCCATCAAAATGCGTCTCATTATCTATTCTTATGCCGTTACTTTAAACACGGAACAAAAATGTAATAGCATCACAATCACTTCCCGAGTCAAACCTATCTACAATCAACACAAAATCAAATTACGCAGATGGTGTGTTTCTTCATTTTAGCTAAACTAATTTTATTTACAGTAGCCTACAGAGCTAAAGGTCATTTTTAGGATTTTTATTCCATCCTCTTCATCACCAAAGTAGTCAATCTTTATATAATATATGTATTAATAAACTATGCATTTTACATTCTCCCCTTCCCACCCCACCCCACCCCATTAAAAGAAAGAAGTCATCTTTTGGTAGTATATACTACTTCTATCCTGCAATACTATTATTTTCTACCAATTCCTCAATTAATGTAGCAAAAAAAAAAAAAGTGAACATATAGAAAAGAGTGCAACTAAAGATTTTGTTCATAAATAAACACTACACATTTCTATCCTGCAATCCTCTTTTATTCTGCAAATTCCCCAATTAATGTCGCAAAAAAAAAAAAAAACCAATGAACATACAGAAAAGAGATCAATTAAAGATTTCATTCATAAATAAAACACTACACATTTCTATAAATATTTTATACAAAAAGTTAAAGGAACCAAACCAATGTCACCGGCCCGCAAGCCATTTTCCTTCACAAACCTACTCCACCCATAGTCAAGGATAAATAAGAGAGGCGGCGGCGGCTGGCTACGGCGAGTGAGAGAGATTGTGTGATTCGTGAGAGAAAGAGAGAGAGAGAGAGAGAGAGATGGTAATGGTATGAAGAATCGAAGATTTAGGATTGCCTCAGTTGTCTGGCCCTGTTGTGTAATTGTGTTGTGCTTTTGTAATTTCTAATTGTAGGTAATTAATTTATTTTTTTACTCTTCATGGGGCAAGTTCGAGACGGCGCATCTCCGCCCCGACGTTCGGAGCGGGTTTTTTTGCCCCATTCGGGGCAGGGCAGGGCGGGGCGGGGCGGGGCGGGGTGGGGGGGAAATTGCCAGCCCTACTCCGTCACCTATAGGCCCCCTATATTGGTGAAAATTATTTAATTGGCAATCGTACTTGATCTTCTACGTAAACGCTACATGACAACATAGAAACAAAAATGGTAAAACATGTGTTAAAAATATATCTATTCAATTGCGAAAATAAGTATATATATTTTTTTATTTCAGTACTTTTCTGGCATGGTATAGTTAATTTAACATGCCACACAATGACTGCGTGGAAAATCCGCCACTACATGTATAGACAATTAAAGCAATTTTCACAATTTGAGAAATGATATATGAAAGGGTGAAACAAATTTGAAACTAAAATGAAAACTCACTAAAAATCAAAATTTAGCCATCCAATTGAAATTTGTGGAATTACTTGAGATGGCCATCCCTCATTATCATTTTGTTCAAAAGGCCTTTGATCAATTTCTTAAAAATGAAAGAAATTTTAATTATTTAAAAGTCTCAAAAGTCCACTTTACCCTTCCCTTGTATAAACAAATAAATGAAGGATTTGGGCTTTCTTCTTCATTCACTAACATAATCCCTTCTTCCCCATATTCTCAATTGCAAGATTAAATCTTCTTCTCTTTCATATTTCCAAATGCTTCTCATTCAAGTAAAAAAACAATATATTCTCCTTCTTTTGAGGCTGAAGATTGTGCAGAGTTTTAAAGTTAACAATTTTGTTTGTCAATGGTTGAGGCTCGAAATCTAGCTTCTGTGTTTCCAAAAAAAAAAAAAAAAATGACGAGCAAACAATTAGAAAAATGAATGTAAGTTTTCAAACTAGCAATGAATTCTCTGTATAGTGTTCAATTTCATATGTACCTATTTTTCTTCTTCTTGTCGAATCCTTTGATTGAGTTTTTAAGTTTATTGATCTGAACTCTATGAAATTCTATTCAAGATTATATTCATTTTCTATAAAGATCATTTTTATAGCTTTTATTTAGGTTCTTTTTTAAATATTTGCATTGAAAATTCATATTGGGGCTTGGTGGTTTTTGAGTTTTGGTTCATCACTTGGTGTTTAGCAGATTCATTTTATTGAGTTCTATAATAATTTTTTGGGGAGTTTCATTTTCAGTTTATTTTCTTAATTATGTGGTTTTGTATATTTTATAAATATATTGCTATTTGTATCTATTAAGTGAAAATTTTTGTGGTTATTTGTAGTTTAATTACTCCATAGATCTAATGCTTGTAATTGTTTTATCTGCTTTATTGTCTCTAAAATTTGTTGAAAATTAATATTTTATTGTCGAATTTAGTAGATTTCTAATTAAGTCCAAATTCAGTTTATTTTATGTTCTATCTACATTTATGTGTATGCATGTATGTTTGTTTCTGTATTGTAAACTACATATAACAAGTGAAAGCAACCGATTTTTAACTTGGATGAGTATTTAGGTCGATATTCGTTGCACGACCTTCCCCTCGCTATAATGGTATAAAAAACAATACACTTGACTTGTATTATTTTTTATATATAAATTTGTGTTGTGAGTCTCTTTTACAATAGATTTGGGCATTCGAAGCGATTCCAACTTTGAGAATGAAGTTTGGAGGTTAATTCTACATTGATTCCCACTAAAGCCGAACTTGAGGAGATTTATTGGAAAGAATTGACACCGATCATGGAAGAAGATGAGAATGTTTCACACCATTCTGAAGGAGATGAGGCTGAAAATGATGTCGAGCCACATCATTCATTCCACTAAAACTCTCCTAGTACATCTCAACCACCACCAGTATCTTATGAGCTCAACATAGTGGATTTATTGAGAACTGAAATGGAAAAACTCAAGGGAAGTCTACAAGCAGTCATTTCAAGTTTACATATTCCACACGTCAAGAATGTTGATATTGTACATATTTACGCAACGATATACACTTCGAACATGTGAGACAAAGTAGTTGATGTCGTTACAATACAAAATTGCAACATTCAAATAATGACATTGAAATCGTTCATAAGACACAAAAATGATGTAGATGTCGTCCCAATACGAAATTTGCACTAATTAACATAACGATATTGAAATCGTTTCTAAAATACAAAACTATTTAGATATCGTTTCAGTATCAAATACACATTGCTTCACTAATTTTCATAACAACATAATAGTCGTTATGATTATATATATTGACATCGAAGTCGTTTTTCAAACAGGGCGCACGCTCGGTATTAAATAAGGCACGTTCCCACTGTAATTGGTTACTCTCAGTAGTTGCCCAGGCACGTGCCGTCTGACTTTTACTTTCTTTTCAATTTAGTCATCCAAGTAATTGCGGCAAAGTCCTTCCACATACATCTTGCACAATTTAGTCATTGAATTTTTTTAACTTTTCTTTCAATCAAGCCCTCAATAATTGCACATCAGGTCCTTAAACTTTCTGAATTGTACATTTTATTCTCAAAAGCCAGGAAATAAAAAAAATGACATACATGTTGTTTCAGTACAATTTCTACAAAAATGATATCATTATGGCTTTATACATAACTAAACTGACAAATATATCATTTCAGTTCATGCATAACAACGATGAACTCGTTTCAATTAAAATCAAAACTAAAATTACAAATATATCATTCAGTTCATGCTTAACAACATTGACGTCGTTTCAGTTAAAATCATCACTAAAAAGACATACATATTTACTTTCATTTGTAATGACATTGAACTCGTTTAAGTTAAAATTATAACAAAAAAGATATAAATATCGTTTTTTTTCATTCGTAACAACATTGAAATCGTTTCAATCAAAATTATAACTAAAATGACATATATATCGTTTATTTTCATGTGTAATGACATTGAACTCGTTTCAATCAAAATCAAAACTAAAACGACATAGGTAACGTTTCCTTCATATAGAACGACAATGATATCATGATGTGTCAAATCTACGAAATAGCATAACGATATTCATATCATTTTGGTACAAATTTGACGAATTTGAACTCGTTTCAATTAAAATCATAACTAAAACGACATAAATATCGTTTATTTTCATATGGAACAATAATGAAATCGTGAAGTGTCAAACAAACGAAATAACATAACGACATCCATATTGTTTCATTACAATATATACGACATTGATATTGTTCTAGTTCAAATAATAATTACAACGACATTGATATCATTTAGTTTATTACATAATGATATTAATATCGTTATGTATAAAGCCTACAGAATAATATAATGATATCTATGTTGTTTCAATACAAAGTTTACGAGATTGAGATCATTGTAGTTCAAACCATAACTAAAACAACGTTGAAATTGTTTCTTTTAGTACGTAACGCCATTTATATCATTATGCATCAAATTCACGAAATAACATAATGATATCCATGTCGTTTAAGTACAAATTTGTCAAGATTGAGATTGTTCTAATTCAAATCATAACTATAACGACATTGAAATAGTTTCTGTTCATATAAAATGAAAATTATATCATTTTGACTAAAAACGACGATTCGACCATCCCGACCGCCGATCATGCCTCCAATATACGTAGAACGATCGAAAGAGGTTATTAAGGAGGTTTGATCTTACTCAAAAGAAATTATGGGAACATTTTTGTTATAATAGTTGTCTAGCACCTTTGAACTATTTCGTCATAAAGAAAATATCTCCATTCACTCTTCTAAGTCGTTCGAGCGATATCAACCAACTTGATAGCCTCATTCGATCGTCTTTCGTATGTTAGAGGCATGTCGGGTGGCCATGGACAGTCGAATTGTTGTTTTTAGTAAAACGATATAATTATCATTTTGTATAAACTAAAATGATATATATGCCGTGTTAGTTATGATTTAAACTAAAACGATATCAATGTCGTTAATATTGTACTAAAACGATAAAGATATCATTATTTATCGAATCCATGAAATAATATAACGATATCATTATCGATTTAGTACAAATTTGATGAATTTGAAATCGTTCTAATTTAAATAATAACTACAACGACATAAATACAGTTTCCATAAATATCGTTTTAGTTATGATTTGAACTAAAACGATTTCAATCTCGCCAAATTTGTACCGAAATGATAGGGATATCATTATGTTATTTCGAGAGTTTGATACAATTTGTTGTCGTTTTTTGAAAATTGCATGAGAAAAGGTCTCTGTTGAACGAAATAAGAAAGTTTAGGGATCGAAACATTAACCCAAAGAAATTTTTGTTGGCTTGTGCATCTCCGATTTGTTTACCACCCGAGAGCAAATGGTCATTTGGATGCGGCGCTACGGCTCTGTATGTCACGTGCATTGTGCAAGTTTTTTTTTTTTGATATAACGATTTCTATGTTGTTTTATTGGTCTATAACGACTTCAATGTCATTATGAAAATAAGTAAAGCAGTTTGTTTTCATATTGGAAAATCATCAATATCGTTTGTGTCTCATGAACGATATCAATTTTGTTATATGAATCAGTGCAATTTTCTTACTGGAACGACATTAATATCTTTTTGTGTTTCTGGAACGATTTCAATGCCATTATGTGAATCGATGCAATATTCATACTACAACAACATCTGCGTCAACTATAACGATATAAAAGTCGTTTGTCTGTAATGTGAACAAAATAAATACAGCAACGTAAAATGACTTTAATTTTGTTCCAACAGTACAAAAACGATAATAGTATAAAAACTACAAAATCTAATAAATCATTTTGTGTTTCCAATAAGTACAAAATAATAAAGTTACAAGTCACGACAATATTAGAACCTTAAGTTTTACTACCAATTTGGCCCATACAAATGGAGCGAACATGACCAATTTTCTTGCGGTTGGAGTTTTAGACTTCATAAGGACAAGGGTTGACCTCATCAATTTGTATAACATTACCTTCAACGTCTCTTTGATGTTATCATGGAAGTTCATACAAGAAATTGTTTTCAAACCAAGAATATGCATTGTTTTTCCTTTGCCATTCTCTGTATATTTTCATTTTTCATGCACCTTCCATATCATATTCACTATATCCATAATTGCAATTTAACATAAAACTTTTAAAATTTCATCGAATATCAAATTTTAGTAATAATGATATATATGATTGCAAAAAACAATATATAAGTCGTTTTGTACAACAGAAAATCAAATCTATATTTCACAGTATAAAAACAAATATAATAGCCAAACATGTCTTTACCAACGTACATTTCACTTCAACTAATAGAAAAAATAGGTTGGAAAGCAACCCATATCAAAACTCTAATCCATTGATAAAATGAATTCAAAATCATTATTGATAAATGAACACCATTAACACACATACAACTAAACGAAGAAATTGTTCAGAAAAAAAAAAAAAAAGAAAGAAAGAATCACAAGTATAGAAAATTAACAATACCTTATATTTTTTTCCAAATGCACAACAAGAATGTTATAAGTAATGATGTCAACGAGCCCGACTAAAAAAAATGAGGCTTGGCCCGATCTTTCGACCCGAGCATCAGCGGGCCAAGTCGGCTTGGTTTTTTTTTAATATAAATTGCAAAAGTACATAATAAAAGTCATTGTAACTTGTAAGGGTGTAATTTTATGAAAAAATGACTAGATTTTAGTGGAACACGTTGGAAGTTGATAAATGTTTATATTCTCATTAAGATTAAGCAAAGTTATATGTTTAGTTATTTGTTATTTCAAAAGATATGTCACTACTTCAATACTCATAATTAAAAAAATTTTGTACATTTTATACGTGTTATAAATTAAAGAAATTTTCAATTTTCAATTTTTTTTAATATAAAAATTGCTTGACATGGGCCGGGCCGGGCCGGTTCGGCTCAGTGCCCCAAAATGGGGCTCGGCTCGAGCCTCTGCACCGAGCCGAAGCAGGGCTCGGCTCGGGCTTTTTCCGAGCCATCCGAGTTTTTCTGCCACCGCTAATTATAAGTTTTGATTACCCACTCCAACCAAATGAATGCTCAAGAGAATGAAAATGTAGATTTTAGGGTTTTATGAAGTAAAGAAGATGCTGATAAGAAAATGAAAATGGTTCATAGAAGTCGTCGAAGTCGATTGTGAAAGAAAGGAAAGCTAAAATTCAATTATAGTTAAATTGGAATTAGAGCAATTAATATACATATTTTTTTTATCTATAAGGACATTTTAGTAATTTACAAATTTTATTTTTCCATTTCTCTGTTTAGATTATCTAACTTTAAAAAAATGATGGACGTGGGCCTTTTAAATAAAAGGCCTTGAAATTTCTCGTCACTGCTATTGTAATTTATCCTAGAATATAGTTTCCTTCTTTGGATACGAGGAAATAGTGGGAAATGCCCGGTTGACCCGGTCACTTTTCCAAAATAGCCGTTGACTGTTTAAAAAAAGAAAAAAAAAGGAAAAACTAAAAAAAGCTTAACATTGAAGCATTTTGCCATTTTTACCCTCACGTGACTTGGAAGAGAGTTGGGAGAGAAAAACCGACGGTGTGGTGCTCGACCCAAAAACCGACGCCCAGACCGGAATCGCCATTTCTCTTGAAGAAGGTGAGCTTTTGAAAACATTCTATGTTATTTTACAAAAAGCATGGTTGAAATCATTCAATATTATGCATGTTTGCGAATTTTTGTTGATTATTTTCGAAAAAATTGTTGTAGAATCAATTAATATCGATGAAATGATCATTGGGAGCCATTTGGGGGTTGGAGATCACCGGAAATGGCATTTTCCGGCGATCTCCTTCGGAGAAGAAAGGGGCGGACGCCCGCGTCTCGGGCACGCCCGGACGTGCTGGCCTTACAGGCCCCAGACGTCTGGGGGTGCAGGCACACCTGCACTTCGGGCCCCGTGGCCCAGATTCTGGGCCCATATGCCGTGCGTCCGGGCTTCTGTGCCCGCACAACGTCTGGGCCCAGAAGCCCAGATTTTTTTTTGCCTTTTTTATATTAAATTAAAATATGAAACGAATTAATAAATTATAAAATATTATTTAATAAATTATAAAATATTAAATAAACAAAATAAATTGTTTCTTTGAATTGTTTATTTCGATTTTATATTTCGATTGTTTATTTAATTTTTTATTTAATTATTATTAATTAATAAAAAATTAAATATTTATTAAAAAATTATTTTAATATTTTATAATAAATATTTTACTTGTTCACTTAAAATAAATATTTAATTATAATATTTTAATTAATAATAATTAAATATTATATAAACAATTAAAATAATGAATTTATTTAAAAATTCTTCTTTTACAACGAAATATTAAGTGAACAAGTAAAATATTTATTATAAAATTATTTATTTTAATTACTTATTGAAATTGTTCAAAAAACATTAAATATATTATTTTAAATAAATTATTTCATTTAATTGTTTAGTTATAAAATAAGAAATTTAATTATAAATTCTTCTATTAATTTGAAATATTAAGTGAACAATTAAATGAAATAATTTATTTTAAATCATAATCAATAATTTTAAATAAATTATTTCATTTAATTGTTTAGTTATAAATAATAGAAAAACTAAATAAACAAAATAAATTGTTTATTTGAATTGTTTCTTTAATATTCTAATAATTATAATTAAATATTATATAAACAATTAAAATAAGAAATTTAATTATAAATTCTTCTATTAATTTGAAATATTAAGTTAACAATTAAATGAAATAATTTGTTCCATTATTGCATTATTTGTTGTTCCATTATCTATTGATTCTTGCGGATAGTAATTAATGTCATTCAGTTAGTTTAATTTTCGTATATTATGTTTTATTTATTATATCTTGCACAGGATTCTAACATTTGAAATGTTGCAGGATGGATTACCACTTAGATGATGCGGTAAGACAGATCCCATGCAAAGTTACATCGAACTGTAACTTTGCCATCTTTACAGTGGTATTAAATTTGCTGGACGAGGAGCACGCAAACATATTGAGGCGATCCTGCTTATGGCCATTGTATTCATTGCTCGGCGTACAGTTTTCTGGTCAGCTGCTCGATGCGTTGCTATGTCGGCTGCTTAAACCAGTTGACAGAGATGCCCTCCATTTTGATTTTGGGGGCAAGGTAGTTAGATTTTCTATATTCGAGTTTGCCCTCATCACCGGATTGATGTGTACGGGTGAAGAAGCAGCCCGGGCCCGTATTCCGAGAAACAAGAGGTTGTTGAATGAATATTTTCACGGGCAGACGGCGGTCACTCCGGGGCAGTTGGCGGACACATTCAGGGCATGCGAGGACATGTCTGATAAGTTGAAGCTGGGTATGGTGCTTATCCTCGAGAGTGTGCTCAGGTGTCATCACAAGAAGATGTCGATTGACCTTTTTCATTTGGAGGTTGTGGATGACATTGATACCTTCAACAGCTATCCTTGGGGGCAGAGATGTTTTGAGGATACCTTACGACACTTCAGGAGGGGATATTCGATGTCTAAGGGGGATAGAGCCGAGCGCAAGTACGATGCATATGGCCTGCCGTTGGCTTTGCAGGTAAATGTTCAACATAATGAATTATCTATTTTTAGTATTCAATTCTATATGTAATAATTGTAACTGTTGCAGATATGGGTGTACGAGACTGTCCCCATATTGGCTAGCCGGTATGCGACGAGAGTGGAGACGTGCTGCCCTCGGATTTATCAATGGCGAGCACAGGACAAGCCACTTGCAAAACAAATATCAGCTCTTCTCGACGATCCTGAGGTACGTAGTATACATTTTGCGATTTATATTGTATGTCCTTTCAAAATATCGATACATGGTCATGAACTCGGTAAAATGTCAATATGATAGGTTGAAGTCCTCTCTGAGTTGACCCCGTCGATAGAGGAGGAGGGTCAGAGTTACATACGTTCCTTGTCTGTCCAGGCCGCGTCAGATGATCCGACGCCCGAGTCCATCGTTGATCGGGATATGGTATGTTCATTGAATATAATATGTTGATTAACGTTTTGATTTTTGAATTAAATTAATAATTCGGACTTTATTTAAATGTTTATTTCATATTCCATTAAGTAATCAATGAATGTAAATAAATAATTTAAATAAATATTTGAATTAATCAATTAACATAAATTATGTAAATAAATAATTTATGTAATCAATGAATGTAAATAAATAATTTAAATAAATATTTGAATTAATCAATTAACATAAATTATGTAAATAAATAATTTCATTAATCAATGAATTTAAATAAATAATGTAAATAAATATTTGAATTAATCAATTAACATAAATTATGTAAATAAATATTTGAATTAATCAATTAACATAAATTATGTAAATAAATATTTGAATTAATCAATGAATTTAAATAAATAATGTAAATAAATATTTGAATTAATCAATTAACATAAATTATGTAAATAAATATTTGAATTAATCAATTAACATAAATTATGTAAATAAATAATTTATGTAATCAATGAATGTAAATAAATAATTTAAATAAATATTTGAATTAATCAATTAACATAAATTATGTAAATAAATATTTGAATTAATCAATTAACATAAATTATGTAAATAAATAATTTCATTAATCAATGAATTTAAATAAATATTTGAATTAATCAATTAACATAAATAATGTAAATAAATATTTGAATTAATCAATTAACATAAATTATGCAAATAAATATTTGAATTAATCAATTAACATAAATTATGTAAATAAATATTTGAATTAATCAATGAATTTAAATAAATAATGTAAATAAATATTTGAATTAATCAATTAACATAAATTATGTAAATAAATATTTGAATTAATCAATTAACATAAATTATGTAAATAAATAATTTATGTAATCAATGAATGTAAATAAATAATTTAAATAAATATTTGAATTAATCAATTAACATAAATTATGTAAATAAATAATTTCATTAATCAATGAATTTAAATAAATAATGTAAATAAATATTTGAATTAATCAATTAACATAAATTATGTAAATAAATATTTGAATTAATCAATTAACATAAATTAATATTTAACGACACTAAATAAATATTTGAATATTTAATATTTAACGACACTAAATAAAAACATATTATTCAGTTATACATATTATACTATTACATAATATTACACATCGGTTGAATTGTTATGTAGAGGAATCTGACTTGTACAAAATTGACGAGTATGCCCTGTTGCGCCGCATCTGCCGCACTTACGAGGTCGGGGAAATTCTCCGGTGGATGGTATTCTAGACGTACGTCTACGTCCCGGAGCATGTGGTCCAATTTCGGGTGGCAACAAATTATTAAGTGGGAGAATATGGTCGGGAACTTCCCACTCGGCTTCATTTGGCAGGGGAAATATCGTTTCGGCATACGCCGCTTTCCAAAAATCAGCCGTGTAATAAACACTGCATAAGGCGTGTGTCGGAATCCCTCTATGCATAGCCACTGCCACTGCATGCGTACACGGAAACCTTTCCAACTGGAACTTTCTACACGTGCATGTGTTATCATTCAAGTCCACGACGTATCCGATATTACGTCCACATCTCACGGAGAAGCGAGACTGATCCAGTGGTTCCACGCATACCTTCCTCGCAACCTCTAGAGTTTTGAAGATTTTATCTTCCTGAGCCGGAGTCAGCACACTTGTGCAATTTTGTGATTCCTCATGCCGGTCATGAAACCACTGCTGCAACTTGTTACGAATTTGCTCAATCATTGCGAGAATTGGTAACTCTCGATCCTTCTTGAATAACGCATTGAGCGACTCAACATTGTTCGACGTCATCATGTTGTATCGACGTCCTGGAAAATGTGATCGTGCCCAATGTTCGTTCCCCATCTCCGTTAGATAAACCCATGCAGCATGTGATTTACTTTCTATTTCACCCATGAACTTTTCAAACTCTTCAAAACTGTACGCCTCTGCCGGCTTTCCTAAACAATGCAACGATGTCATCGCCCGAAACTTCGTCTTTAGATTGCCCCGTATATGGTACATACAATAACCGTGATGTGCATCGTGAAAGACTTCGGCGATACCATTTATTATTGATTGCCCCCGGTCAGTTACGAATGCAAGGTTCTCGACGTCTCCAATTACTTCCCTTAGCTTCGTGAAGAACCAACGCATCGCTAAATCATTCTATCCATCGACTATACCGAACGCAAGAGGGTAAATTTGGATGTTGGGATCTTGACACGTAGCAATAATCAACTTGCCTTCGTATCTAGCCTTAAGGG
This sequence comes from Fraxinus americana, assembly GCA_035079005.1. Classification (NCBI taxonomy): domain Eukaryota; kingdom Viridiplantae; phylum Streptophyta; class Magnoliopsida; order Lamiales; family Oleaceae; genus Fraxinus; species Fraxinus americana. The sequence goes on along the minus strand of JAVHZT010000126.1, from coordinate 88,281 downwards.
TTGTACCGTCGACTAGAATTACGGGTCGCATCGCGTTCCGAAATCCTCGAATGCACTGTCCAAGGGCCATGAAAAAATACTTGAAGCGATTCCCATCGTCCGTATCAATATAAAATGCCGATCCAGGATTAGTTTTCCCCATGTTATAGCAATATTTGGCCAATTTAGCATAACTCTCATCAACCGAGCACATTAAGTCCTCCAATGCACATTCTTTGGCTTTCCAGGCCTTCTGATAGCTCATGACCACCCTGTACTCTCGACGGACTTTGTTAATGATGTCGAAGATCTATAGATCGTTCGTGGGTCCTCAAACTTCTGCATTATTTGTCGACCAAAAAACCATGCTCGGGCTTGCCTGTGATCATTTCGACGAATACCCATTTTGTAAATCTGTTCTCGTGCATACTTAGGAATCACAAAGAACTTATTCGTGTCCATTTTCGTCGCTTGCAAACTCCAATGGCGGCTGTCGTCAATGCTAATAATTGTATACGTTGACTTGTTTGATTTCTTCACTTTAAACTCAAAATTGTGTTTCAAAGCAATCCGGTGCACAGCTTTCTACAAATTTTTCCTTGTTTCAAACAGTTGCTCGATATAAATTTTCATCATCAGGAACTGTAAGAGAACAATTAGAAGTACCTGAACCCGACCCATGTCTTCGACCGGATAAAGCAATCAAATCCTCATTCGTAAATTCATTTGCATTCTCGTTGTCATCAACTATCGAGGGAATTCTGTGCGTAACGGTGAAATCATGATGATGAACAACTGTAGTGGGAATAACCACATCATCCTCACGAGCTATCTCCACCGTGTTCCAAAAATCATTCACATTATGATCCCCTCTATCGAGATCTTCGTGTTCACCATCGGGGACATTCTTTTTTACTAAAGTTACGCAAAGAGGAGTAGTCCTGCGATATTCGTTCAATTCAATTAAAGCTTTGATGCCATGTCTAGAAGTAAACTTTGTATGTGGAATTGGAATGGATTTATGCTCGTTGTTGAATATAAATCTCAAGGCCATGTCGATCGAGAGGGATTGATGTCAAGCACGTCCCGTATCTCACTTTGTACATTTACGCATACGATGTATTCGATGTCAATACAATTGAAATTGAGCCATGTATATCACCTGTCCATTTCCAGACCCATCGACCATTTCCATTATCTTCAAATTCACCAAAGTAAAGAACCGGGATTGCAACCATATCTGCTGCATTAAAAAAAATATATATTTGTTATGTTCGTGGAAAAAAAAATCGTCGAGGGTGCACCATCCTGGACGCCCGGACGTCCGGGCCTGGACGCCCGGAAGTCCGGACTTCCGGGCCCGGACGTCCGGGCCCAGACACCCGGACTTTCGGGGCCCGGACTACCCGGACTTCCGGGCGTCTGGGCTCGGACTCTCGGGGAGTGGGCCCGGACTTCCGGGCGTCTGGGCCCAGACTCCCCGGACGTCGGGGTCGTGTGGAATTGGTTTTCTTCTTCCATCACAGATCTGAAAATCTCATGCAGATGAATTTTTTTCTCGTTTTTGTTTAAAAAAAGTCGATTATAGATCATAAAATTTTCATATACATAAGATTTAAAGATTAAAATAATGTACTTAACCAAAACGAAATCAAAAATACGTAAAAATATGCTTACCGATTTCACTGATGGCTGTGAAATATTTCCTTGTTGAGCGTTTGATAAATTTTTATCTGTGTTGGAGTAAACAGATGGAGAAAGTGAATTGGTTTCGAAATTTTACGTAGGAAGTGTTTGAAATTCTTTATAACTTAAAAAGGGTATTATTGTCTTTTTCAAACAATATCATTTTTTGTAATTTATATAACATTTTAAGGGTAATTTCGTCTTTTCAGCCTTAGAAGGCTATTGTGGTGAATTGTTAAAATTTTTGGGCAAGGTGGAAAAAGGGTGCTTTGACTTGTGCATTTTGAAAAGTACCCCCTTTGGATACTCCGATTAGCAGAGAAGAACTCAAGGTACTGCTGTCCTTTGCACTTCGTCTCGTTCTTTTGCGTGAATTCAATAATCACTAATTTTCTGGCAAATATAGGAATTATTTTTTCTTAGTTTTTGTTTTAAATTTCAATTCTCCAGATTTTACTCTTCGACAGGTACGCTTCACTTGTTCGTGCAATCGCATCGTCTAATTCTTAAGGATCGCCTCATGGCTCAGAACCCAGGCAAGAAAAATCCTTGAAACCCCAATTTAAGCATCCGAATTATGTCTGAAATTAGAAAAATACTCATATTAAGGGTAGAAGAATGAAGATAGTGAATGCTGTTTACATACTGACAGATGTTGACTTTTAGTGTCCAATTTTTTGAAATATTTGAGGCTGTAATTGAATAATTTATTTTGATACATGATAAGCAATTGGTCCACATTACATTTGCATGCTGAGAATTGAATTTTAGAATTTGAAATTCATGAGATTCCGTTTAAATTGGAACGGGATCATTTCTAATTTTAATGTTAGGGCTTCAATTCCTCATTTTCATACTATACTTGAAAAGTGTTGTTGACCCCAAAATCTAAAAGGATGATGTGGTCAATAGATTTCGATTCTACTCACGTCCACGTAGCCTCCTTCCTGAATATTTGGACAAACCGTTAGAGAACATGACCTCTCAGGTGGTAGGGAGGTGGTTGTGAGCATTTCAACGGTCAAGTCAGTTTACTTGTGAATATATATTTGAGTGTGAGATGTGCCCAAGATGTGAGCCACAGAAAGGGATTTGGATTCGGGAGTGTGTAGAGAGTAAAATGAGAAAGCAGCCTTATGGTTGAGCATATAAAACTGCATTACATTCAAATGACACTAGTGAACTTTTACAGTAGCAGAGGAAAATATTGACCATTAGAAGAAGAGACACGTGACCTATTTTAATGATCGAGGCACTTGTCATGGCATTATTCTATTAATCATAGGTGGTTCATTTAATGTTCTGACCGTTTGCAGCCCTAAGGACTAGACTTAACATTTTGATTTAGTATAGTAGCTGCTCTAGTGAGTGGTCGCATCAATTATCATGGAAAATCTTGTAGGATAATTCCTGCATCTCCTCGATTCTTCCATGAGGATTTAGCCTTGCCACAAGGGTTCAGCCTCTTCATGAAGGTTTGACTAAATTGCTAAGTGGGAAGAATGATGTGGACTGTGAGCTTGGTTCGGGCATTATGTGGCTGCCGTATGGCCACCTTTTAGGGCCTTGCCGCCACGTTGTCTACCAATAAGAACTACATCAAGTGAAATACAACTAGGGGCTCTTTCACCATCTCAGCTGCAAGAGTAATTTTACTTTTTGGATGATGAACCCAAAGAATGGTGAGGTCATATTTTGGGGCCTATGCATACCTGCTTTTGCTTGTACTTATATGAGGAGTTGTTGCATAATTTAAATCTACTATGTTATATTCCTCACGTTGGCGTCATTTTCATCACCTCTTATGAGGCGACTCAGGACCATACTTCATCTACGATGATGAGGTCGACGATGGATGACATGGATTTAGATGACTTCTTCTTTCAAGATCTCCTTGAATTCCTTTCTTCACTTGCACTCATGGTGGATGGACCCCTCTTTTATTCAAAGAGGGGGTCTTCTAGAACAGATTTCTCCTCAAATCCTCCTTTCTCAAGGAAGACTTAAGACACCCAATAGCAAAGAAAACTTAGAACCTTCTTCCTTCGAAATTTTCACTTGTTCTTTATTCAAAAACAAAACCTTTTTCAAGAGGGAGTTGAAGTACTTTTCGGTAAACTTTTTCCACGAGCTTTGCTCAAGGCTAACAGTCTAATTTCTTTAGACGACGCCAATCTGTTGACCCAAACATCTGAATGGATGACGTGGCTGAAAGATCTCGTTCCACTCACTTCCATGTAGCCTCTTTCCTACACATTTAGACAAATCACTAAAGAATGTGACTCTCCAGTGGTGAGGAAGGCGGTTGCGAGCACTCCGACAGTTAAGTCATATTTGAGTGTGGAACGTACTAAGGATGTGAGCCACGGAAAGGCATGGTATGAAAAAATGGTCAAGAGGCGCGCCTCAATTTAAGGCGTATGGCAGGTGCCTCGAGCCGTGAAATCTGAGTCTAATCTCGAGAGGTGTGCGCCTTAATTGAACATGGTGCACGCCTCTTGTACGCCTTAGCGGGAATGGTCGGAAATGAAGGCAATAGCAAACAGGAGCAGAAGCCCTAGCAAATCGACGGCGCAACAAAGACAAAGATGGTCGAACAGAGCACGACGGTGACTGTAGCAGAACTTAGCGTCGACGACCGGAGAAACTGAGGCCCATGATTGAAATTTCAGAGTTGTCGCTCATTGCTCTGATACGAGAGAGGAGATCAGAGTTGTCAGTGACTGTAATTGTAGAGGAGATCAAAGTTGGGCTGTTTGTGTTTTAAATTTTGGGCTGGGCTGTAATTAATCGCTGTTTTTTTCTTTAAAAAACATTGCTTTTTTTTTTTTCTGTTTAAAAGAAGTTTATCCATTGTGGTTAAAATATATTTATAGTACTACATCTTTATTGGTTGGGTTTATCTTTTTCTTCGAATTTTACACTTATTGGATGATCAAATTACACGATTTTACTATTTCTTAATTATACTTTTGGTTCTTTTAATCTAGATAAGATTAAAAAAATATCATAATTAATGTTGGAGCCATTAGTTATATATTTTTATGTTGTTTTCTAATTTTTCAACTTAAGGTTTTTTATTTGTGGTGAGGCTTACGCCTCACCTCGTGACAAAAAAAGTCTCAGTACCCGTTTACGCTTTTTCTAACCATGCGGAAAGGAATTCGGATCCAAGAGTGTATTGCGTAAAATGGGAGCGAAACCTTATAGTTGAGTATAAAATTGCATTACCTTCATTTCTGTTGGAGAAATAATAATTGATGGAAGAAGAGACACGTTACCTCATCTTAACGATAGAAGCACCTTGTCATAGGCATCATTCTATCAATCTTAGGCACGGAGGGTTCGACAAAAATCCACGTAGACAGGATGACGTGGAGTGTGGGACTAATTCGCTTATTTTTTTTTTTTAGTTAAAGAAGGGCGATACCTTTCGAGATTTTTATTAATATATCATCACTAGTGGCGGAGGAATACTGTGGTTACATGAGGAAGTAACGAGAGCGGTAAATAAGGAAGTACTATTTTCCTTACAATGAAAATAAAGGACAAAAATAAGAATAAAAAATAAAAAAATCATACTCTAATGCTCGTCAGTCCATTCCATTAATCTGTACGAGTGCCGTAATATGTCATGGTAGGTCAGTTGCTCCATATATCTGATATCGTCGATAATCCCAACCCTCTACAGCAAAAATATCTGCAACCTGATTACCCTCTATGTAGATGTGGAAAATTTTGTCTTTGTTAAATGATACGATGTCTATGATCTGTCAAAGTATGCCTTCTCCTCGAGGGATGCAATGAATAATCACTACAGAATCTGACTCAATCCAAATGTTTGAAAGATCGAGTCATCTAGCTACATAATTACCGAGCTCACTCATTATGTGGATGTCATGTGGCTACTTTTTAAGGCCTTGCTGGATGAGGTGTAACAAGTGTAATGTGAACTCTGGATACAAATAATTTGATTTTCTTGGTTTGTGCTATGTTAATAGTCAGTTACTAAGCTACATCGTTCATACTAGTTTAAAATGTGAGTAAACGTTGTAACAATAAATTCAATGCGGTAGTCACCGAGAAAGAAATGGCTTTGAGAAGATGGGTTTCTTCTATCCCTAAGCAGTGCAATTTCTTGTGTAACGTAGACGTGGTGGTGTGTACTGGACGTGTAATCTAGTGCATTCTTGTCAAAGCACCATTCGTATATGCTCCGGTGGTTGAGACTACATTTTTATGAGCATATCATTCTTTTGAATAGTACTATACATGATATAAAATGAGTGAATGAAGCTCCACTTGCCAGTTATCTCTAAGCTATCAGTACTTTTTTTGGTCCACATTGTCTTTGTTTATATGTACCGCAAATATGGCTCATGCAATTTTTTGCATATTTCATTTTTCGATTTAAAAGAGTTAATTATAAGATAAAAATATATACAAATAGGAATCTAGTCGACAAATTTGAATTAAGAAAGAAATTCTAATCTTTGACTATCCCTAGAAATCAACAGTTGACTTAATCTCTTAGGATATTAACAAAATGATGGAGATTTTATTCATATGTCGTAAACTAAGAATAATTAATAAATTTGTTAGAAGCACTTTCAAGCCGTACTAAGCCCCCGTTTGTTTCTCATTTTTCATTCATAAAAATGAAAAATATGACCATTATCAATCACATCAAGCCATCAATTTTGAATTTTTATCTCTTGTGTGGAGCCAATAACGGGTATATTTTTCATTCTCATTCTACAATAATGAGAATTAAACGAGCCCTAAAATAGAATTTGTAACTGTCATGTTTCCAGTTTACTACACCTTTACTCCATCCCCAACTTATTTTTTCTCTTCAACTACTCGGTTTGTTATAATAAGAATAGTTGTCGTTTTATTTTGTCAAGAACCTCAAATTTGTTTGAATCTATGCCTCTTTGGGTCTTCAATAAATTGAAGTGTTTACTTGAAATTTGATACCTTCACCGTCTGTATCGTGTAGATGAGTTCATCCTGTTCATAAGGTCTCACCTATTATGTAGAAACTAATTACCGAAACTTATTAAATTTTTAGATTTCTTTGTGGATACAAAACCAGGCAATAATTACAATTTTTCTGCAGCTAAGCAGTGGAAAATGACGATATCGAATAAGCATAATGAAAAACTTGTGGGCGTGTTGCATGAGACTGAATCTACAGAAATTGTAGTTTTGTGCCACGGTTTTCAATCCTCAAAGGTTGGTGTGTTCTTTTGGTTTTGTTATTTTCCTTCATCGTCAAATTTACCACTTCCATTGACATTTCTTCGTGTTGTATTATGAATCATGAAGTGCCAATAAATTTGTGCTTCCCCTGAGAGTTGAGAAGGCAAGATTATCCACAGATAATCTGTCCTAGTAGCCTTAGTCATGGTAGAACTCTATTTTTCTGTGCTTGTGGCTAACCAGTTGACACAACTAATGTTGGATTAGAATGTATTGGGAGCGAATATTAGTTTATTTAAGTGCTTAGAAGAGCTTTACCTAATGACCAGATAACCTGTAGTCAGTTACCACATAGAAATTCTAACCATGGATTGTAGTCTTTTATTTTTATTTCTAAAGCCATATTTAGATTTCAAAGTCTAAATTTGTATCAGAAACCTAGACAGTTGGAGGCAGAAAAAACTCGTTTGAATTGTCCAGCTCATCTAACCCTCCTGAATGAATATTAAAAATGTGTCTTAAGTTCTAAAAAGAAAAATTTCCAGTAAAAATTAAATCTGTAGTTGCAGTGTGAACAAAACAATCCTAAATTTATGTTGCATAAACTTAATGATTCAAACCAGGTCAACCACAATTGTACATAATCCGGAAAAATATGAATATAGGTGAACGATTGCTGGAAATACGAATCTACTTTAATCACGTGTGATAGAGATGAAGTCATTGGAGTCTCATGCAATAGTTATTTTGTGTTTTTGCCGTTGAAATATGAATAAATTTTGGAGAGTTTGTATTTTTTATTAAAAAAAAATCTACAGATAGCTTAGGAAGAGTGTCAGTCGGTTGTGATGTCTAATGGTGGGATTAATCTCACATATTTAATATGCAGGAGTTCAACATCATGGTCAACACTGCTAGTGCTTTAGAAAACGAAGGAATCAGTGCATTTCGCTTTGATTTTACTGGAAATGGGTAAGCTCTAGGGGTTATTAATATTTTCTTCTGTCAACATATTAATACAACACAAATAGTAATACTAATATTGTAGACATATGTACATGCTACATATTGCTGTTCTTTACTTGTTAGGATGGAGTTTATGAGTTTGTTGACGCATTGAGCCTGCCTTCACTTGTTGCTTTTTTGATCTTGATGCAACGCATTGCTAAAGTATATAATAACATTGTTATTTCAGGAAAATAGTTAGAAAAACGCAAATGAAAATTGTTGTGCTCTAAGTTCTTAAACAGAAATATGCCTCTGTTTGTTTCGAAATGAAAAATATTGGAGAAGACATATTTTATGTATTATAAATTGTTTTGATTATATTTCAAGGAAAAGAAAGTTTTCTTCCATACCCTAATTCCATAACCAGGATTTTTTCCAAAACAAAAGATGAGAATGTTGGATAATGGGCAGATATGAGATAGAAAAACATTTCTTTGGATAGGGTTTTCCAGAAGTGGAAAACTTTATTTTCATACATGTAATAACTTGGAGATTTTATATTTTTCTATAATCCAGAATCCCAGGAACAAGCATTGAGATTATATTATATGCACCAAATATCTTTTTCTTTCAAAGCAAGTGGAGCTTTACTGGGGTAGAACTAATGAATGCTCCTGTGAGTTAAGTTCAATAATCGAAGTGCGGCCAATTAAATTTGTGAATGTTGCAAATTTTGAGGCCAAATTTGTGATATCCACCATGCTGTTGTTTATTCTAATGAGTATCACATTTGACCAAATTGATCTAGTTTTTCAATCCTTTGCATTAAATGTTTATCAAACCCATTTTTTGCGAGATACCTCTTTCATGTATAATTGCAAATTTCCTTTTGAGGGAAAATTAAAATGCTAAATAGTAGCTTCTTGGGGCTGTCAATGCAAGCTAAGCAGCAATTTAGGGGGCTGATAACATTCTACTATTGAATTCTGTCACTAATTTCTATGAATCCGTGATATTGTTTGAAACTTCTGCTGGAAAGTTGTTCGATGACAAATAATTGCTATCGAAGAAGAACCTAGATTGGTACTAAGACTTTCTAAATTGGTTTAAGCTATGGAATGCATAATTTTGTTCTACAATATTTGGTTTCATGTTGTTAGTTGATCTCCAGGGAAAGTGAAGGTTCGTTTCAGTTTGGTAACTACTTTAGAGAAGTGGAAGATTTACGAGCTGTGATAGAATATTTTACTGGAGCAAACCGTACAGTAGTTGCAATTCTTGGGCACAGTAAAGGTGCACCAACTTGTACTCACAACTAAATATTTATTGTGTTCTATTTATCCATCAATATAACTAATTAGATTTCCTTTCACAATTAGTATGTCAAGAGTTGCCAAAATTAGCCTACACTTATCCCGTCCCCCAGTTTCTGGAATGGTTCAAGATTGCAATGATCTGTAACCAGGATGACCAATTTCAGCTAATTGGTGACCCTTTTTAATAGCTGTGTGCTTATGTTTCCCTCTGACTTATTTTCAAAAATCAGAAACTTTTCTGCATAACTTTCCAACTTCTACGTGTGTGCATTTATCTATATGCATTTTCTATAAAAGAAAAATGTCTTAATTATGTGTTTTGAAGAAATACATAGCTAGTATGTCAAGCAACTTAACATGGGAACAGGCATTCTGGCCCAAACAGTTAGTTTAGATACGTGTTCATGTTGAGGTTGGTAATTTTTTTTTCCTTTTTCTGTGTAAGAGCTTTATTTTATCTTTCTTAGAATTTGTGCTGCCATATCAGAACATGATGTGATATCTGGAAATTTACATTCTAGATCTGAGTAGTCAGTTCGGCTTGGGTGCATTTTGTTGACCAGTTGATTCTCTGCCTATTACTGGGAGAAATGCAGGTGGCAATGTTGTCCTCTTATATGCATCAAAATATCATGATATATCTAATGTGGTCAATGTTTCTGGCCGCTATGATCTCAAGAGAGGTGTTGAAGATCGCTTGGGTAAAGAGTTCTTAGAAAGAATAGAAAAGGATGGATACCTCGACATCAAAAATGGAAAAGGTGATCGTGGGTTATCTGTTATGTAGCATCTCTTGTTGAGTTTTCTTCAGTTTCTAATTTCAAATTAACAATAGTGACTTAAAACTAAGGAATTCCTATATTGCTTGAAATCTTGAATTTGTGTTTTTCCACCAAGCTCTGATTCTGCCTAACATTCTTTCTTTTTTTGAAGCGATACCTGAATGTGCTGTTTACAATTATAACTTTGAAATATCTTCCATTTAAGGAAAAATAGGGCTCTGCAAAAGTTTATTGTCTGTCATAAATGACAAAAAGCTCGTACCTGCCAAGTAATTAGCTTACACAAAACTAATAGACTTTTACATCCTCTCTTCGAAGCTACTTTCATTAACGAAGGAACTGGGACCAAGGACATTTTTAAGAGTAAAAGGAAAGTATCAACAAGTCTTTCCATCTCCTAAACATCTGATCCAAGTCAAACTAAACCATTCAAACTGAAAGAGGGTATAATCTTCTAAGAACGGCTCTCCTTTAGGGATATCCCAAGAATTATTTTTTCATATAACTCCCCCCCCCCCTCCTTTTTTCTCTGTTGCATACTTGCATTGCACGTCCATTGGAATATGGAAGTATGATTAATGAATCAAGAGTTAGTCATTTAGGAGGATCAAGTTGAAGTATCTAGGTCCATACCAGATTTTGACATAGGGTTCCCTACTAGTGGTTAACTCAAATAGATAGTGACATAGATATCTTCTAATTATTTTTAGGTTATAAAGTATTATTAACAAAATGGAGAATAGGCACATCACTTTATGGATTATGAGGCGCCATCATATAATCCTTCCATATTTATTATTAGAAGCTACTTTATCTCTGCCGGAAAAGGCGTTAAAAGGATTTTAGCCTATTCACAAGGTCTCAATCGGGATACTATGCAATTAGTTTGTTATAGATGTAAATAGTTCATGAAATTTTAAATGAGAATGGCACGAAGTGTTATATGCAAAACATGGTTTGCGGTTTGCTTAAGTGCAACCTTTTTTTAGCTATATTAATCATGGGATCCTCTCCGGAGCAAGTTGAATGAGTTCCTCTTTACTTTTTGTTGCACAATATGGATCATGGGTTGTCTATCTTTTATTTTGTATATTATATCAGTGGTAACTGCTCCTTGTGAGCAAGTTTTGACAGAATTTTTTGTATAGGAGAATTCGATTTCAAAGTCACCAAGGAGAGTTTGATGGAGCGACTTAATACAAACATGCATGAAGCATGTCTTTCAATTGACAAGAGATGCAGGTTACCTTTATTTTAGTTTCTTCGGTCAAAATATACTTTTGTTGTCTTGCTTTACAGTGATGACATTGATTTTTGTAATAAACTTTTTTGTTATAACTGACGTGTGAATACAGCTAAACAAAATTATACAAGCTCTTTGCATGGTAATTTCATTCTATAATTAACTTGTGATTTTTGTTATATCAATGTGTGAATACAGCGACAGAGATTTATGAAAGCTCATTTCATGACTATTTCTTTATTTCACCTTTTCAAGGTATGATTTATTAGTTTTTGGTTATCTTTGGAATTAGACGTTGAGTTTGGTAGGATTGGTTCTATATTTCTATGTTAAGAGTCTAATTCGTAGTTGAGCTTGATCTCTATATAATAGGATTTTCACTATTCATCAAAGGCCTAGGTTTTATTGTTTCCCATAGTGGTGAAGCTGCTTCTGATTGAGGTGGGTGCTACATCTACTTTTCTTATCAAAGCCACCTACAAAGTTAAACTGCGAATCCTTTTGCCTACCTCGTTCATGTGGTTTAGTCAACTTCCTTTTCTCAATTTACCAATAATACTTGTCCACTTTTCCTAACTGGTGTATCTAGTGCCAGAAAGAAAAATGAAAATGAGAAATTGCTTTCTGGGTATCCTTGTTATGAAGCAAGTTGCTAATAAGCATGTCATTTCCTATGAACAATTGAGTCTAATGTACAAAAATATAGCCTCCTATCAACTGTAGACATTGCTATGAACCCCTAAAACTAATCTAGAGGGTAATAAGTGAGATGTGAAACTACTATGTTTCTTTAGGGATTAGATAAATAAATTGAGGGATGATTAACACAAAAAATTAAGACATAGCTGATATCTTTATCATAATTGAGATTCAATTTAGCAGCTATTAATAATATTTGAGATATTGTTCTAGACTTGTTTTAAAGTTAACTTGAAGTTCAGCTTTAATCGCTGGTAATATTGATGTTGAGTTGCTAAATTTTAAATATTTTTGGTTTCGAGTCTTCACTATTAGGGTTTGAATATTTGAGGACAGTTGTGTTCTGGATTTTGAGCTGCCTACTTGTTCAAATGGGCATTAGTAATTACCCTGATTATTTTTCATCGGTTCTCCATCTGATCTGGCTATGTCCTTTTTCACTTTGAACTATATGGTCTCATCCAGTTCTCTTCTTCCATCTTGTTTCGAGAGCTTATGGCTTCGTTTGAGTTCATTAATTGATGGCCTTTATTTTGAAAAAATTATGTTTTGAATAGTGATTTTTTGGAGAATGTGTGGTTAAAAAGTAGGAAAAGTTTTGAGTTTACGAGCAAAATATTTTATTGTGTAAACGTGTAGTTGAAATTGAGTATGAGAATTAAAGAGTTTTGTTTTAATGAGAGACAAGCAGTGGCTAAATTCACGCATTTAGAAACTGAAGTAGACAGTAGTGGGCGCACGACTAGCCCAGTATGACGCCTCGTGCATTATACCTGCACTCCCTTCCTCTCATGAGATTTGAAGTATTGCTACATTACATTGTGAGCCTATATAAATATGGAAATTTGAGTAGTTGGAACTTATATGCAGGGTGTTGATAGTTCATGGATCAGTTGATGAAATCATTCCAGTAGAAGATGCATCGGAGTTTGCCAAGATCATCCCGAACAATCGATTGCAAATCATAGAAGGAGCTGATCATGGATACACGTCCCATCAAGCCGAACTAGTTTCAGTCATTTTGCCTTTCATAAAGGAACATTGTCTGCAGCAGGGAAAAAATTCCTCTGAATAGCTTAGTGGTCTCTGAACTATGCATTTGAATTTTATTTTTATGTGTTGTGTGTTGTGGATGTTAACGATCTATTTTCTTTGGATCTTCCCTTAGACAGCAGTAAATTGAATGGAGTGACAGAGAATAAGACTCATTTGATTTTTTTAATGTGATCTACACATTTATGTTTCAGGTGCTGAACTTCAACTACGATTTGTCTTTTTTTGTTCCCTAAAAAACCACCATAGGATACGCTGTATTAGCCTATCGTGGAAAGAATTGCCAACGCCCTAATGCATGCATTTAGGCCCAAAAATCTTCTGACAAAAAGGCAGGCATTAGCTCGCTCTATTGAACTTCAGAGACGTTAGGTAATATAATGACTTATGCTGGTGTTTATAGTTCCAACTTTTAACGGTCTTCAGTTATGCTGTGGAATAGTTATTGATTATGAAACTCTATTTAAACATTTTCAAGCACTAAAGCACCATATATCAAACTTCCAGGAAAGATGGAGAAGCTGAAGCATGAGCTATTATGATCGCTCTTTCATGAATGTTTTATTGCAATAAGCTCAAGCTTAGCCCCAAACATCTACTGATCTCCCAAGCATCAATGCGTAACTTATGTTAAGCACTCAAGTGACATTGCAAACTACAATAGATGGTGGAAGGTAATGGTCGGTTACAAAATTGAATACACCACCTACTGTAACGTTCCACATCACCTGATGCTTAGTTTATATTAAGTACTGATATTTAGGAGATCAATTCCATAATGATTAATCTTAACTACTGGTGTAGTACACAGGAAAATATGTAGACCATAATTGAAATTGATGAAGAGACCTCATACTCAAGGATAAATAATGCATCTGAGGAGGATATGGAAGAGGTGAGACGAAATTCGGGCTTCCTCATAACTTAAATGCTATTCATTTTTGTGAAATATGACTATCCATCTTTCAGCTTCTGTAATTTCAGGGTGTCATTTGATTTCCCTGTAGGAAACCTTAATTAATCGTGTTCAACAATTGATTAACCCAAGCTTCACTTAAAAAAGAAAGGAATTTAACTAATTAAACAAAAAAAGACAAATCATAGTTGAAGTTCTGCACCTGAAACATAAATGTGCAGATCACATTAAAAAATCAAATGACGGTCTTATTCTCTGTCACTCCATTCAATTTACTGCTTTCTAAGGGAAGATCCAAAGAAAATAGACCGTTAACATCCACAACACACAACAAATAAAAATAAAATTCAAATGCATAGTTCAGATACCACTAAGCTATTCTGAGGAATTTTTTCCCTGCTGCAGACAATATTCCTTTATGAAAGGCCAAATGACTGAAACTAGTTCGGCTTGATGGGACGCGTATCCATGATCAACTCCTTCTATGATTTGCAATCGATTGTTCGGGATGATCTTGGCAAACTCCGATGCATCTTCTACTGGAATGATTTCATCAACTGATCCATGAACTATCAACACCCTGCATATAAGTTCCAACTACTCAAATTTCCATATTTATATAGGCTCACAATGTAATGTAGCATTACTTCAAATCTCATGAGAGGAAGGGAGTGCAGGTATAATGCACGAGGCATCATACTGGGCCAGCTGTGCGCCACTATTGTCTACTTCAGTTTCTAAATGCGTGAATTTAGCCACTGCTTGTCTCTCATTAAAACAAAACTCTTTAATTCTCATACTCAATTTCAACTACACGTTTACACAATAAAATATTTTGCTCGTAAACTCAAAACTTTTCCTTACTTTATAACCACACATTCTCCAAAAAATCACTATGCAAAACATAATTTTTTTTCAAAATATAGGTCATCAATTAGTGAACTCAAACGAAGCCATAAGCTCTCGAAACAAGATGGAAGAAGATAACAGGATGAGGCCATATAGTTCAAAGTGAAAGAGGACATAGCCAGTTTAGATGGAGAACCGATGAAAAATAATCAGGGTAAATACTAATGCCCATTCGAACAAGTAGGCAACCCAAAAACCAGAACATAACTGTCCTCAAATATTCAAACCCTAATAGTGAAGACTCGACACCAAAAATATTTAAAATTTAGCAACTCAACATCAATATTACCAGCAAGTAAAGCTGAACTTCAAGTTAACTTTGAAACAAGTCTAGCAATATCTCAAATATTATTAATAGCTGCTAAATTGAATCTCAATTATGATAAAGATATCAGCTATGTCTTAATTTTTTGGGTTAATCGTCCCTCAATTTATTTATCTAAACCCTAATGAAACATAGTAGTTTCACATCTCAGTTATTACCCTCTCGATTAGTTTTAAGGGTTCATAGCAATGCCTATAGCTGATAGGAAGCTATATTTTTGTACATTAGACTCAATTGTTCATAGGAAATGACATGCTTATTAGCAACATGCTTCATAACAAGGATACCCAGAAAGCAATTTCGCATTTTCATTTTTCTTTCTGGCACTAGATACACCAGTTAGGAAAAGTGGACTAGTATAATTGGTAAATTGAGAGAAGGGAGTTGACTAAACCACATGAACGAGGTAAGCAAAAGGATCCGCAGTTTAACTTTGCAGGTGGCTTTGATAAGAAAAGTAGATGTAGCACCCACCTCAATCAGAAGTAGTTTCACTACTACGGAAAACAATAAAACCTAGGCCTTTGATGAATAGTGAAAATCCCATTATATAGAGATCAAGCTCAACTACGAATTAGACTCTTAACATAGAAATATAGGACCAATCCTACCAAACTCAACGTCTAATTCCAAAGATAACCAAAAACTAATAAATCATAACTTGAATAGGTGAAATAAAGAAATAGTCATGAAATGAGCTTTCAAAAATCTCTATCGCTGTATTCACACATTGATATAACAAAAATCACAAGTTAATTATAGAATGAAATTACCATGCAATGAGCTTGTATAATTTTGTTTAGCTGTATTCACACGTTAGTTATAACCAAGAAGTTTATTGCAAAAATCAATGTCATCACTGTAAAGCAAGACAACGAAAGTATATTTTGATAGAAGAAACTAAAATAAAGGTAACATGCATCTCTTGTCAATTGAAAGACATGCTTCATGCATGTTTGTATTAAGTCTCTCCATCAAACTCTCCTTGGTGACTTTGAAATCGAATTCTCCTATACAAAAAATTCTGTCAAAACTTTCTCACAAAGAGCAGTTGCAACTCATATAATATACAAAATAAAAGACAGACAACCCATGATCCATATTGTGCAACAAAAAGTAAAGAGAAACTCATTCAACTTGCTCTAGAGAGGATCCCATGAGTAAGATAGCTAAAAAAAGGTTGCACTTAAGCAAACCTTAAACCATGTTTTGCATTTAACACTTGGTGCCATTCTCATTTAAAATTTCATGAACTATTTACATCTATAACCAACTAATTGCATAGTATCCCGATTGAGACATTGATGAATAGGCTAAAACCCTTTTAACGCCTTTTCCGGCAGAGATAAAGTAGCTTCTAATAATAAATATGGAAGGAATATATGATGGCGCCTCATAATCCATAAAGTGATGTGCCTATTCTCCATTTTGTTAATAATACTTTGTAACCTAAAAATAATTAGAAGATATCTACGTCACTATCTCTTTGAGTTAAGCACTAGTAGGGAACCCTCTGTCAAAATCTGGTATGGAGCAATTCACTCGTTAATGTGTAATGTTGTGAATAAGTTCAGTTATTTTTGAAACAGTTCATGACGATGGTATAAGTGTTGGACAAAATAACAGTAAAGCGCAAAAAAACTTATCAACAGATCTAGTCTCGTGACAGCACGATATCCTAAAGCGAAATTGCCCGTCGATAACTGCTGCGACCTCTGTGGACAATCACCTACAGGATACAACGATCAAATAAACCAATTATGCAGCAATCACATAAAGTTTTCAGAACTCTCAAGTGTACTCCAGAAATGTGTAAAACTAAGAACAATATTTTTATTGTACTGTATAGAAAGATATAATCTCGTTTTTCTTGTAATTTTCTAATACCCAAAAGTTTGTTTATATAGGCAGAAAGAGATGTAACTTCTTCCACCATGATCTAGTATTAAGTTGCAGATGTAATGGCCAATGGTAATGGGTATTAATACTGGGCAGTTAAAACAGTCATATTCTATTGGTTAGTTGACCCATTAAATAATTTCGAAAATGATTAAAAAAATAATTATTATTTTATTAGAATCAATAAAGCCCAAGGCCCCAAGGTCCAATCAAAGACTTTTTAATATAGTGCGTAAGGCGTGGCTCGAACACCTGACCTCCCATACAAATTCCACACTTTTCACCAGTTGGGCACTTCATCTTAATTAGTTATTTCTTTCACATATTATATTTATTGTATAAATATATAACAATAAGTTCAGTTATTTTTGTGGAACAATTCACTCCTTAATGTGTAATGTTGTGAATAATTTAGCATCGTGAGTGTACGTTATAATAAACAAGAAATAGAGTGGATCTAAGAG
Source organism: Fraxinus americana (assembly GCA_035079005.1). NCBI lineage: Eukaryota > Viridiplantae > Streptophyta > Magnoliopsida > Lamiales > Oleaceae > Fraxinus > Fraxinus americana. The sequence continues at coordinate 70,857 of JAVHZT010000126.1, read as the reverse complement.
TTCGGATTATCATTTTCTCAAAGATTACTATCTAATCATTGATTCAACCATTCTTAACATAAATTTGATTTAAAACGATTAAATCTGATTCTTTTTGAGGTTTTTTTTATATAATAAAACAATTAATACGTGTGTAAGTGAATTTTTTTTATATGATAGTTTATGTGTTATAATTCACGATTTTACCATAACTATCTCATTAATTTCAATAACTAATTTTTATAACAATTAATTATGTTAACTCAATCAAGTTCTTCTCAGGCAGCATTCATTTCCAATGGGGGATCCAAATTTATCGATTCATCTCTCTCGAATTCAAACAAACTCTACCCATTTAAGTCAACCTAACATACGTGAATTCGAATAAGTCTTAATCAACAGCATTGAATAACCAAATAATTCAATTAATGACCATGACAACCTAAAAGCTTATCTCTATGTTTTTACTACATTGCATACACAAATAACTCGCCTTTCAATATAATTATCGCTTACAAATCAATGAATTAGTAACCAAGTAGTTTGAAGCATTAAGAATACAGTAAAAATAATTCACAAACATCAATTGAGAATCTAAATTTTAAAAGGTTACGATTATTTGTACTAAATAATTGTTTAATTACATATCATGGGAGAAGAACATACATGAAAAACTAAAGTACATCATCGAGTTATAAGGAACAAGGGGGAAAAGGATTAAAATCTTGCACTACGAATCCGCATTCTTCTTGTAAAGCCGTGAAACTCTAGGTTTTTTTTCATTAATTTTTTTCTCTTCTTTTGGTCTTTCTTTTCTTGTGATTAATATGAATTTTGTATCCCAAAGAGGCTTCTTTTTTCGAAGTTTTGCTTCGAAAATAAGTCAAAATGGATAAAAAAACTAAAAATAAAAAAATCATAAAACAATACAAAATTAGCACGCTAACAAACCAGATTGTGGTCGACCACCGTTCTCCAAGTTTTCAAATTGTTGCAATTTGGTCTCCAAATTAAGTTTTTGTTCGATTTTGGTCTTCTTTGTTCTAATATTCAATTTAATGTCAAAACTTCCAAAATCTTCAAGATTGGCCTTCAAAATTTCACAATCAATAGAAATTGGTCAATCTTAAGTTCCAAAAGTGCATCACAGTCCCCAAACTTTTCAAAAGTTGAATTTCGCCTTGAACTTACTATTTTCCTCTGGTAGCTCGCTCTCTTTATACTTCTAATCACTCCCATACCATCGGTTAATCTTTAATTACCCTCAACCAACTCCAAATTAGTTCAAAATTGTCCTTCTGATGTCAATTTCATTCAAGTTGAGAATTGTCATACAATTAACATAATTTACACAAAATTAGGTAGATATTCACTCAATTCTAGCAATAAATAAATAAGAATTATTAAATACCATAAAAAGTAAATTACTTTTCATCTCGAGCAAGATTATCTACTAAGCATAAAAGCAAACAAATAAAATATAAAAAGCATTAGATAACTTCGTAGAACTCGCATCAAAGTGTTGAAATTGTTTGATAATTCAAAAAAAAAAACTTCATAAGTAATAGAAATAAAACTAATTCTTTACCTATTCAATACTTGATAGATGTGTGTGCATAATCAATCCTAATCATCATGATCTTGTAAGTCTATTATATTTTTATCCTCAAGAGTGAAATATTTTCTCTCTTTCGTAAGATTCGCATCCTCAAACTTATTTTTCAATCACATACTCGGAAATGTTATTCTAAGGTTGATTTTCACAAAACTCATTATATTTCCGCTCGAGTTTTGTTGAATTTCACTTATAAAGGTCACTATTGCAATATATGATGATTCTTTCTGAGTTTGAATGTCTCAACCTCCAGACTTCAACTAGAATAGTAACCCTCAGTAGAATATTAAATCCACAATTAAGTATTCAAGGCTTGTTTGGACACCAACAATGCTTGTAACTGTTTTGCCACTGACTCAACACACTTTAGTATATTTTTTTTTCTTTTATTTTGTTTAATTTTTTATTGTGTTCCTTCATCTATCTTTGAAATCTTTTCATTAGTTATAGAAGGTAATTTTCACTCTATATCACTGGCATTATTCTTCCCCGATACATCATCTCCTAAACATTGATGATGAATAGGGCTAGATACTCAAAACAAGATTTACACAATAACGTATGCAACTTTTTCTACGTACCACGACGAGTACTGCTATGCCTATTTTTTATATAAATAATTTAGAAAAACCCTATCTCAATAACTCCCAATACTACATCAATCACCCGAAACTGTTCATTTCAATTGATTAAGTGACTATGTTTTAAATTTATGATATTCGTTTTTAAAAACCCAAGTTCATTCAACTTCTACTATTAGTGTAACAATTCAAAAAATACATGACAATAGTTATGAGTAGTGTGCTCAATATAATTCAATCTAACGTGAATAAGTGCCAAATTTAAAAAATAAAAAATAAAAAATAAAAATTGGGGTAATTAGCACATAACATTTCCCCCCTTTACTGTTATTGTGGAAAACGTCCTTACCTTTCATTTTTTCCCATTTTCACCCTTATTTCCACATTTCATTAAGCAAAAAGTCATTTTCATCCATTTTCTCAATCAAAAATTGTAAAATGACAAATATAAAACTCTCTTTAAATAAAACAAAAGAAAAAAATAATTACAATCATAGTCCCAATTTTTTTTGAAAAGCGCAAATGAATTTCAAATAAACTATAAAAAGGGTAATTATCACATAATGTCCATACCATTCACTCTTACTGCAAAAATCGTCCCTATCATTTTTTGACATTTTCACACTTAATTACATATTTAATTGCACAAACCATCATATATATCCATTTTCATCCAATTTCTTAATAAAAGTTGTGAAATGCCGAATATATCATCCTATTTAAATAAAAGCTAAAAAATTAACTGCATTCATAGTCCTCATTTTTTAAAAAAAAGTGCAAACAGATCTCCAACAAATTATTAAAAAATATTTTATTTTTTTAAAAAAAGTGCAAATGAATCCCAATTAAATTTATTTAAAAATTAAAAGTGCAAATGAGTCCCAAATAAATTATTAAAGAATTAAAAATTTTAAAATTATTTTTTATTTAAATACGAGAATATATTCATTACTTCGCAATTCTTTTTTGAAAAATTGGAAGAAAATGAATGGAAATGATGGTTTGCACAATCAAATGTGTAATTAAAGGTGAAAATGTCAAAAAAATGAAAGATATGGACTTTTTCACAATAACGATAAAAGATATGGATATTATGTATTAATTACCATTTTAATAATTTATTTGCACTTTTTAAAATAATTTGGGATTGTGATTGCAATTGAGTTTTTTTTCTCTCCTTTTGTTTTATTTAAAAAGAGGGGTATATTCGTCATTTCATAATTTTTAATTGAGAAAATAGGTGAAAATGACATTTTCCGCAATGAAATATGAAAAAAGGGTGAAAATGCTAAAAAAAATGAAATATATGGACATTTTTCACAATAACATTAAAAGTTGGGGACGTTATGTGCACGTATAAAATTGCATTACTTAAACCTCTTTTAATTTCACTATGATTTCTTACCATAAAAATTATTGATCTGTGTTGACTACTAGATGGTCTTATTACCTTTAAATCTAATAACTATTTAATATGTATATTGAAGTCCTCTATGTCTTGATTTGTATGTTTAATTTTTGTCATTCTTATTTTTATATTTTCGTTTATGATTTCTAATTTAGTTTCAATTTTATTTTTATCCCCAATTTTTTATAAGGTCTTCTCCTTTTATCTAAAATTCTATCTATACTATCTATCTTAGATGATGTTTTATTGAAAATTATTACTTCTTTGGTTATTGGTATGAAATCAGTTTTTAAGGTTTCTAAAGATAAATTTTTTAAACATTCTAGATTTTCATCTGGTTCTATTTGTGGTTCTTTTGAATGTAAGCGTCCATCACGCTTCGTTCGTAACTCTGATGAGTCTATAGTGTTAATAGTGGAAGTGTAATTTTCCAAAAATTATAACGTCAGTGGGGATTGTTAAACTTCCATTTCTACTTAATAAGAGTTTTATCCCTATAACATATTCGTCTTTTATTAATTCACTTACTAATATAGTTATTAGATTATACAGTCTTTCTTGAAATTTGATTTTACAGTCATCAAAAAGTCTTTCTTCAAATCCTACTTTACTACCATCCATTTGACTTCCTCTTATTTCATATTCTAGTTTTTGCCTACAATTTTCTAGAACTTAATCTTTTTTAATTATGTTAAATGTACAACATGTGTCTATTAAAGCTATTAAGTTTAGTTTTATCGTTTTATTTATCGGTATTTCTATGGGTATTCTAATGCTTTTGGTTAGCTTTACCCTAGGGATTTGACAAAATAGTTACTTCTTTCATTGGTCTTGATTCCAAATCTTTTCCAATTTTATTATTCCATGGAGGTGGTATCTTTCTATATAATCTTTCAAGTATAGGTACATCTAGTGGTAATCTTGCTGTATTTGCTAATCTTTCAAAGTCTAATAAAAATGGTTGTATATATTTCATAATATTAATACTTAACTTTTCCAAATCTTCTAAGGCTTTATTTTGTTCATTAGTTTCAGAACATTGTAGGCAGAAACTAGAATATGAAATAAGAAGAAGTCAAATAGTAAAATAGGATTGACTTTTTAACGACTATAAAATCAAATTTCAAGAAAGACAATATAATCTCACAATTACATTGGTAAGTGAATTAATAAAAGACGAATTTGTTACAGGGATAAAATTTTTATTTAGTAGAAATAGAAGTTTAACAATCACCCCTGACGTTATATTTTTTGGAAAATACACTTCAATTATTAACACTATAGACTCATCAGAGTTACGAGCAAAGCGTGGTGGACCCTTACATTCAAAAGAACCACAAATAGAATCAGATGAAAATCTAGAAAGTTTAGAATATTTAAAGTATTTATCTTTAGAAACCTTAAAGACTGATTGCATACCAAGAATCAAAGAATTAATAATTTTCAATAAAACATCATCTAAGGTAGATTGTATAGATAGAATTTTGGATTTAGCCGAAAAATACAGATAAGAGGAGAAGACCCTATAAAACATTGGGATACAAATAAAATTAAAGCTAAATTAGAAATCATAAACAAAAATATAAAAATAAGAACGACGGAAATTAAACACACAAATCAAGACATAAATGACTTTAATATACAAATTAAACTGTTATTAGATTTAAAGGTAATGAGACCATCTAGTAGTCAACATAGATGATCCGCTTTTATGGTTAGAATCATAGTGAAATTAAAAGAGATAAAGCAAGAATTGTTGTAAATTATAAAAGATTAAATGATAATACAATAGAAGATGGATATAAAATACCAGATAAAGATATGTTAATAAATGAAATACAAATAAGTAAAGTATTTTCAAAATTTGATTGTAAATCTGGATTTTGGTAAATAAAAATGCCAAAAGATTCTCTTCACTGGACAGCTTTTAGTACATTAATAGGACATTTTGAATTGTTAGTCATGTTTTTTGGATTAAAGAATGCACCTTGTATTTTTCAAAGAAAGATGGATAGTATTTTTAATTCTTTTCCAGTTATTTGCGTATATATAGATGATATCTTGGTACATAGTAAAAATTAGAAAGAACATATGCAACATTTATAAATAGTTTTAAATAAATTTATAGAAGACGGTTTAATTATAAGTAGAAAGAAAATGGAAATAAATAAACAAAAAATTAAATTTTTAGGAATAATTTTAGGAGAATGAAAAATTCAGTTGCAACCATATATAGTACAAACAATTTTACAGTTTCTAGATATTGCGTTTTTTATATCGCAAGTGTATGATATCGTAACAAGTAATATAGTGGACCTTTGAGTTCGGATTATCTTCCCACGAGGACTATACTTTAGGTATTAATTAGATTTTTCTAACTCTTATTTGACAAAAAAAAAGTAAATAATTATGATGATTTTGACTAACTACTTTTAACAAATTGAAAGTGCAAAAAAAAAATTGCAAACAATGGATAATTGGAGAGACAGTTATGCGATGAATATTGGGGCATAATAATTTCATCTATTGATCACCTTTATTCTTAATTCAAGATTCACAACCTAATGTAGTGTTCGGTCGAATTCTTCTATTGTATTCAATTTACCCCTCTCGAGTTCTCATTGAGCCTATTCAACTAATAAAATTCCATATCTCTATGTGAATTAATTTTAGTTAAATGAAACACTAGATCTAAAAATTCAAATTATGACCACAATAACTAATATAGGTATCTCTACACGTTATACTAATTTATCGAATTTTATTATACGGTTTAAATCTCAAACTCACATCTCTATTCGTAAGAGATTCACTTAATCATCAAATTATTGATTATGTAATTTAATGCATTAAATTCATAATAAAATCAACACATAGATAAATAAACCACATAAATCTTGAATATAAAAATAAAAGATCACAAGTCGACTAAATTGTTTTTTCCAATATAAAAATTAGTTATTAATACTGGAAGAATAAAAACAAGAAAAAGTGAAAAGAAATCACCAAAAATTGACCAAACGTGAAGATTTCTAGTATTTGTCTTTCCTTTTCTCTCTCTGCATGCGTAGCCTTTTCTTTTCCTCAGCTTTTCTGTTTCTTCCTTCTGTCCCTTTGACTTTTCTATTTGAAGGTATGTGGAAATTGATTTGAGCCACCACCTCCTCTTCTGGGTCCTGTACGTATATTATATATTAAATTTCAGCCCAACAGAGCCCTCTTTCTTGCGGCGGGTTCCTGAATGTTTTTTTTTTTAATTTCAGCCCTCGCACCCCCCAGTTTCCGTCTCCCTGTGTAAAATATACATCCATCTCAGCCGCCAATCCACTTTAGTATAATTAGAATTTCAATTGCAATTAAAGTCCTAATCCAATTGCAAGTCCAGTTAGAAGCCCCAACAAAAATTGAATTTGAATTCCAAAGCAAGTCCAATTGAGATCTATTTAATGTATAATTTTCTTCAAGTCCTCCAATCTTTCGAGTTAATCCAATTTAGTCCTCGTACTTTAGATTTTGCCATTTTCATCACTTTTTGTTCATTTTCTCACATTCTTCATCAAAGATTGAGTTTTATCTACAAAATACAATATAACATAGATTAAGTAGAATTTAATCCAAAAGACAATAAAATATCATAATTTAGGGCCACAAATAAGTGTAAACTACACTTATCACTAGACAAAATAGAAGAAACTAAAAAATTACAAGCCCTCTTACAAATTTTAAATTACGCTAGACATTTTATTAAAGATTTAGGAAAGAAAGTAGGACCATTGTATAGTAAGATATCTAGTCAGGGACAAAAATATTTTAATCAATCATATATAAAATTAGTTAGAAAAAATAAAAGAAGTTAAAAATTTACCACCATTAGAATTACCATTAGACGGCGAATATAAAATAATAGAAATAGATTGATGTGAACTAGACGGGGGGAATTTTATATTCCAAACCAAATAAATATAGTGATAAAAAGGAAGAAAAGATTTGTAGATATGCTAGTGAAAAATATAAGATAAAAGGAAAATACTCGACTAGTTTAGATTATGAAATAATGGCCATCATACATAGTTTAGAAAGTTTTAAATTATTTTTAAATACCGAATTCACAATTAGAACAGATGTGAAGCCATACTAAAATTTATTAAAAAGACAAATTTTGATAAAATAAAACATAAACGATGGTTAAAATTATATGAGATATTAAACATCTATAAAATTAATATAGAACACATAGACGGCAAAAATAATATTTTGGCCGATAATTTAAGTAGACAAGTTATTAATTTTCTAACCCATTATTTTCATGGTGCAGATGGATCAGAGAATGATGAACTTTGGGAATGTCACTCTAAGAGTGGCCCCACGAGGATCTAATATTCGATTCAAAGGAAATAATTTAGAAAGACAATCGAAAAGGGAACGTTGTCTATTAGATAATCTCTAGATGGCACGTGACTCAAAGCAAAAACTAGATAGCATTAATACTTTAGCTAATCATTTTAAACAGATTCATAATCAAGTAGAAAGCAGAATTTTAGTTTATTTGCAGTAGTTAAAGGTAGAAAGCCTAGTATATATATAATTATTGGTCAGAAGTATTGCAACAAGTAGAAAGATTTCTAGACCTCATTTTCAAAGGATTTTACACATTAGAAGAAGCTTTAAATTTTTGTAGAGAAATGATAGGATTTAAGTTTTCCATATCTGAAAGAGTTATGAAAGAGTTAGACAGACTATGCAACCCTCTAATTCTCAAGCGTCATCTTCATCTTCAATACAACTTTGTGATAGTTGTGACACTATGACCAAAGTTGTTAGAATTTAAATCTTAGAAAGCAGTCATTAGAAGAAAAATTACAAATTTTTGAGGATGAAATCTTTTCATCCCAGCAGACTATTAGTAAATATCAACATGAGATTCTTAGCTACATGATAGTTTAGAAAGATCAAATTCTAAAGATAATGTTGAAAGACCTATTTCTAAAGATATTGCATCTACAAGTAGAAATTATTCTGATAAAATAGAAAGACATATTGAGTTAACAGATTCTACAGCTGCAGGTCAAGAAAAAAACTTTATATGAATTAGAACAGAAAATTGGCGATTGTGACAGTATTGTTCGAAGTGCAGTAAACGAGTCAGTTATACAAGAAATTATCGATTTCTCTCAAATTCTAAGCTATTATCACAACGAAAATTGATACTTTCTTAAACATAGCCCCAAATATGAATCAGTCAATAATTCAGCTTTTCTCAGACATAATTATCCTACAATTTCTTTTGACTACACAATTTTTAAAGAAGAAGACATTTTTATTCAACTTTAAAATTCGGCATGATAGACACCATATACACTCTAAACAGATCCTTCAGATTTTTTTCAACAAAACTTAAACATGTTCTTAGTTAGTTAAAAGACTACTCTTTGATGATTCAATTTATTTCCAGACCACTCCTTGTAAATAATGGCATAATAATTTCAACTTATCATCATATATTAATATACGAATGAGCCAAAAGATTTTGACCTTCCAAAAAGACCAATACAAAGATAAAAGTTAGATAGATTGATTACGAAAGACGAATCTCATAGACCGTGGAAATAATGGAATCTAAAAATAATAATTTCAAACTCGTAGTTCAATGGAACAATGGAGTTATTTTCGGTCAAGAGCATCTTGCCTTAAGAGTTAAAAAAATAATAATTCAGTGCCTAATATTGAACAAAAGCAGTTATATCTGATGGCTTTTCAAGAAACAAATGACAAATCAACAAAAAGACAATCAGACACAGAAGAAGAGAAGAATACATATCTGACGGCCAATTTTATTCCCTCTTATACCAATTTTATTCTCTCTTATATTCTTATTATTTTTTTCTCTTTCTAATATTTTCTCTTACCAAATTTATGGCTTTTTGTCTTTTCTTAGTATCTTTAGGATCTTCTATCAAGAAACTCGGACACTGAACGATAGAAATCTTAGTGATTTTCTTCTTGATCTGTAAAGAAGAGTCATCTCTATTTCTATCTAATGCAGATAATATGTGGCTTCCTATAATAACTAATCCACCTATTTTTCGATTTTCTAGATAGATATTAATCGATTATTTAAAACTTTCTAATAAACAATAAAGCAATTTATACTCGTCTAATGGCATAAGCTATAGAGTTTAAAAAACAATGATATTTTTGTAACGACCTTAGAGTACTTTACCGTTCAGAAAATTAATTTTTTCAAATATTTTTTTTTATCTCTCTCTCAATTTTTTTCTTGACCTTCTAAAAAGGCTTAACACTATAACCAAAAATGAATTTCATCATGTTTAAAAAGTTTAAACAAACTTACTTAATAAGTAAAATAACCAATTTAATTCAGAGGATTACTTTATCTTTTTGATCATGGAATCCAGAATAAAGAGGCTAAGAGCGTTAGGATTATATTTGAAAAATAACATATAATAATTTTTTTTAATTGTTGAACTGGTGTTTCTCCTTTTAGGCATTGCCCGGAAATTAAATAAAGTAAACGAAAATTATAAATAAGAGAAAGTATGAAAAGAACTTATTTTTTATTTCTGAAATCTTCAAATCTACAAGAATTCAATTTACAAGGATGTATTTGAATTTTTGAGTGCAGGTGTTATAGTGTGATATGTTGTTATTTTATCTCGGTGTGTTTTCTTTGTGTGAGTGATATTGGTATTTATAGACGCCAGTACATCACGTCTTTTCAACTTTGTAATTACAAAAAAAAAAAAATAATGTATCACTTTACAAGTATATGGTATATAATTAAAGAATTAAATGTCTCTTTACACCTGTGAGAATCTTTCTGAAAACTTCATGTTCTAGCTTTGTCGTTTTGACTTCTTTGGCATGATAATTGTCCTTCGTGGACTATTCATCTATCTTTTGCTTTTCTTCACGTATTTCTTCTCCTTTAAATGTCTATTTGTTGCTTGTATTTTCTTGTTTAATTGCTTATCTGTCCATTATCTCTACGTAAGCTTCTTCTAGGTCTTCATTCATTTCATTAGTTTGGCAGTCTGATATGTATTCTTCTTCTTCTGTGTCTGGTTGTCTTTCTGTTGATTCGTCAATTTGTTTCTGGAAAAGTCATCAGATATAACTGCTTCTGTTCAATATTAGGCGCTCAGATTTTTTCTGTTTTAACTCTCAAGGAAAGATGCTCTTGACAGAAAATAACTTCATTGTTCCATTGAGTTACAAGTTTGGAATTATTATTTTGAGCTTCCATTATTACCACGGTCTCTGAGATTCGTCTTTCGTAATCAATCTGTTTAACTTTTATCTTTGTATTGGTCTTTTTGGAAGGTCGAAATCTTATTACTCCTTCGTATATTAATATATGATGATAAGTTGGAATTATTATGCCATTATTTACAGCGGGTGGTCAGGAAATAAATTGAATCATCAAAGAGTGGTCTTTTAACTGACTAAGAATCTGTTTATGTTTTGGTGGAAAAAATCTGAAAGATCTGTTTAGAACGTATATGGTGTCTATTATGCCGAATTTTAAAGTTGGATAAAAAAATGTCTTCTTCAAAAATTGTGTAGTCAAAAGAAATTGTAGGATAATTATGTCCGAGAAAAACTGAATTATTGACTGATTCATATCTGGGGCCATGTTTGAAAAAGTATCCATTTTCGTTGTGATAATAGCTTAGAATTTGAGAGAAATCGATTATTTCTTGTATAACTGGCTCCTTTATTGCACTTCAAATAGCGTTTGGTCAACTATCTTTCTTCTTGCTCATTTTGCAGCATAGTTCAGTGACACTAGAAAAGGGAAAGAAAAATAATTACAAATAGAGTTAAAACTAATTTGATTTCGGATAATTTGCATAACTTAGTTACGACCGTAAACTATAACTACTAAAAACGAGAAAAAAAAAATGATCTTTTCAAAATATACGTCCAAACTTTTATTTATTTTAGTTATTTTTTATTTAATAAGAATAATAAAAGAATAAAAAATTGTGTTGCTTCTCAATAATGTTTTTACGGCATTTCAAATACGACTGTGGAGGTTTTACTTAGCTTGCGTAAATTATCTTTGCACCGCATTTCACACATGCTCCGAAATCTTACTTTGCCTTCTTGAGTATGATATGACTTCGCAAATCACTCGATTCGAACTTAAAGAAGAATACTTCAAACTTTTAATTGACTTTTATTACAAAATCAATGAAGTTGGAGGACGACGTGCTATTTTCATCTTCATTGAATACCATTGATTCATTTGGCGTTGTATGATTAATTATTTGATTTGTACACTCTTCTTTTTTAGTTGTTGATTACAAGGGTTGAATGACGAAGATATCACCTGTAAGCATGTATTTTGGCTCACCTCATCCAAAATTATTTATTAATAAGATATCTCCCACAAGCATGTCACCGTTATCTATGTTGGAATTAATCATTGCATATTGTTGATGTTCTTTTGTTTTTTTGGTTCACTGTTAGTGAAATAAAGAAAAACAAGAAGATTAATCAAAAAGGAACAAGCGAAAAAGATCGAGCAAAAGTTAGAAGTAAATTTATCAATATTAAATAAAAATGGTAAATGAAATCGGCGCCAAAAATTTGTTGTGAATAATTTAGTATCGCAATTGTATGATATCATAAACAAGTAATATTGTGGACCTAAGAGTCAGAATTATCTTTTTCACAAAAACTACTATCTAATTGTCGGATCAACTATTCTTAACTTCAGTTCAACTTAAAATAATTAAATGTGTTTCTTTTTATGATTTTTTTTTAATTTTAAATAGAATAAAATAATTAACATGTGCGTAGTTAAAAAAATTTATATGATGGTAAGTGTTAGGAATTAAGAGTTCACCAAAACTATCTCATCAATCTCAATCATCAATTTTTTATAACAATTTATTGTATTTACCCAATCAAATTCTTTTAAATTAAATGATTTATTAAAATCAATCCTACCCAATTAAGTCAATACCATATCTCTATGTGAATCCAAATAAATATTAATCAAGCATTCAGCCACCAAAGAATTCATTTAATGACCACGACAACCATAAACATGTATATCTACTCTTTTATCCAAATTACGTATTTTTACTACATAGCATAAACAAATATCTCACCTCTTGACATAATTATGTTTTGACAAATCGATTAATTAGTGATCAAGTAATTTAAAGTATTAAGAATAGACAAAATAATTCACAAAGCATGAATTGAAAATCAAAACTTAAAATTAAAATTAATTTTCTAACTGAGTTACAGTTGTTCATCCCAAATTGTTTAATTACATGTTAAGGAAGAAGAAAAATACAGAAAGAATTAAACTATATCATTGAATTTTAAGGGAAAATGGAAAAAAGATGAAGTTCTTGCACCAAGAACCACCTTCTTTTTGTAAAAACCTTGAAACCTTGACTTTTTGATTGATTTCTTAATATTTTTCTCTCTTTCTAGGCTCTATTTTCATGTGATTATTATGAATTTTGTATCCCATGAGGCTTCCTTTTTGTGATCTAAACCAGGTCTATTTATAAGGGACGAAGAATTTTGGGAGCTGTGCTTCGAAGGAGTTCAAAATGGAAAAAAATAAATTGAAAAACTCATAAAACAACATAAAATTAGCATAATAGGCAGATCGTGCCAGACCATGGCGAACAAGCCAAGGCCCAGACTGCGATTTATAAACCTACGTTGACCACAGTCAACCTCTAACCTTTTGAATTGTTGTAATTTAGTCCGCAAATTAACTTTTTTGTCCGATTTTGATCTTTTTTTGTTCTAGCCCTCATTTAGTAGAGAGTAAAATCAATTGTGTGGTTGAAAAGTTGTGCAATCAATAAAATGTGTGATTAAATTTAATTTTTGACTTCGATTTGAGATTTTAATTGAATATTAATCCAAATCAAACAGGGGCCTAATCTTCACTTCTAAAGCTGAAACATATAAAATCCTCTAGATTGATACCTAAAACTTTATAATCATTCTTAACATAAGAATGTTTGTAATGTAGTCTCCAAACATTTTAAAGTTGAATTTTGTCCCAGAAACTTGCTATGTTCTCCCAATAACTCTCTTTTTAATTCAAATCATTCCCGCACCATCATGTTAATTTTCACTCTATATCACTGGCATTATTCTTCCCCGATAAATCATCTCCTAAACATTGATGATGAATAGGGCTAGATACTCAAAACAAGATTTACACAATAATGTATGCAACTTTTTCTACGTACCACGACGAGTACTGCTATGCCTATTTTTTATATAAATTATTTAGAAAAACCCTATCTCAATGACTCCCAATACTACATGAATCACCCGAAACCGTTCATTTCAATTGATTAAGTGACTATGTTTTAAATTTATGATATTCGTTTTTAAAAACCTAAGTTCATTCAACTTCTACTATTAGTGTAACTATTCAAAAAATACATGACAATCGTTATGAGTAGTGTGCTCAATATAATTCAATCTAACGTGAATAAGTGCCAAATTTAAAAAAAAAAAAAATTGGGGTAATTAGCACATAACATTTCCACCTTTTACTGTTATTGTGGAAAACGTCCTTACCTTTCATTTTTTCACATTTTCATCCTTATTTCCACATTTCATTAAGTAAAAGGTCATTTTCATCAATTTTCTCAATCAAAAATTGTAAAATGACAAATATAACACTCTCTTTAAATAAAACAAAAGAAAAAAATAATTACAATTATTGTCCCAAATTTTTTTTGAAAAGCGCAAATGAGTCTCAAATAAACTATAAAAAGGGTAATTATCACATAATGTCTCTACCATTCACTCTTACTGCAAAAATCGTCCCTATCTTTTTTTTTTTTTTTTGACATTTTCACACTTAATTACATATTTAATTACACAAACCATCATATATATCCATTTTCATCCAATTTCTTAATAAAAGTTGTGAAATGCCGAATATACCATCCTATTTAAATAAAAACTAAAAAATTAACTGCAACCATAGTCCTCATTTTTTTTAAAAAAAGTGCAAACAAGTCTCCAACAAATTATTAAAAAAAATATTTTATTTTTTTAAAAAAAGTGCAAATGAATCCCAATTAAATTTATTTAAAAATTTTAAAAAATTAAAAGTCCAAATGAGTCCCAAATAAATTATTAAAGAATTAAAAATTTTAAAATTATTTTTTTGTTTAAATACGAGAATATATTCATTACTTCGCAATTCTTTTTTGAAAAATTGGAAGAAAATGAATGGAAATGATGGTTTACACAATCAAATGTGTAATTAAATGTGAAAATGTCAAAAAAATGAAAGATATAGACTTTTTCACAATAACGATGAAAGATATGAATATTATGTACTAATTACTATTTTAATAATTTATTTGCACTTTTTAAAATAATTTGGGATTGTGATTGCAATTGGGTTTTTTTTCTCTCTTTTTGTTTTATTTAAAAAGAGGGGTATATTCATCATTTCATAATTTTTAATTGAGAAAATAGGTGAAAATGACATTTTCCGCAATGAAATGTGAAAAAATGGTGAAAATGCAAAAAATTGAAATATATGGACATTTTTCACAATAACATTGAAAGTTGGGGACGTTATGTGCTAATTACGCATAAAATTGCATTACTTAAACCTCTTTTAATTTCACTATGATTTCTTACCATAAAAATTATTGATCTGTGTTGACTACTAGATGGTCTTATTACCTGTAAATCTAATAACTCTTTAATATGTATATTGAAGTCCTCTATGTCTCGATTTGTGTGTTTAATTTTTGTCATTCTTATTTTTATATTTTCGTTTATGATTTCTAATTTAGCTTCAATTTTATTTTGATCACAATTTTTTATAAGGTCTTCTCCTTTTATCCAAAATTCTATTTATATTATCTATCTTAGATGATGTTTTATTGAAAATTATTACTTCTTTGGTTATTGGTATGAAATCAGTTTTTAAGGTTTCTAAAGATAAATTTTTTAAACATTCTAGATTTTCATCTGGTTCTATTTGTGGTTCTTTTGAATGTAAGCGTCCACCACGCTTCGTTCGTAACTCTAATGAGTCTATAGTGTTAATAGTAGAAGTGTCATTTTCCAAAAATTATGACGTCAGTGGTGATTGTTAAACTTCCATTTCTACTTAATAAGAGTTTTATCCCTATAACATATTCGTCTTTCATTAATTCACTTACTAATATAGTTGTTAGATTATACAGTCTTTCTTGAAATTTGATTTTACAGTCATCAAAAAGTCTTTCTTCAAATCCCATTTTACTACCATCCATTTGACTTCCTCTTATTTCATATTCTAGTTTTTGCCTACAATTTTCTAGAACTTAATCTTTTCTAATTATGTTAAATGTACAACATGTGTCTATTAAAGCTATTAAGTTTAGTTTTATCATTTTATTTATCTGTATTTCTATGGGTATTCTAATGCTTTTGGTTAGCTTTACCCTAGAGATTTGACAAAATAGTTACTTCTTTCATTGGTCTTGATTCCAAATCTTTTCCAATTTTATTATTCCATGGAGATGGTATCTTTCTATATAATCTTTCAAGTATAGGTACATCTAGTGCTAATCCTGCTGTATTTGCTAATCTTTCAAAGTCTAATAAAAATGGTTGTATATATTTCATAATATTAATACTTAATTTTTCCAAATCTTCTAAGGCTTTATTTTGTTCATTAGTTACAGAAGATTGTAGGCAGAAACTAGAATATGAAATAAGAAGAAGTCATATAGTAAAATGGGATTTGAAGAAAGACTTTTTGATGACTGTAAAATCAAATTTCAAGAAAGACAATATAATCTCACAACTACATTGGTAAGTGAATTAATAAAAGACGAATTTGTTATTGGGATAAAATTCTTATTAAGTAGAAATATTAGTTTAACAATCACCCCTGACGTTATAATTTTTGGAAAATACACTTCTATTATTAACACTATAGACTCATCAGAGTTACGAGCAAAGCGCGGTGGACCCTTACATTCAAAAGAACCACAAATAGAATCAGATGAAAATCTAGAAAGTTCAGAATATTTAAAGTATTTATCTTTAGAAACCTTAAAGACTGATTGCACACCAAGAATCAAAGAATTAATAATTTTCAATAAAACATCATCTAAGGTAGATTGTATAGATAGAATTTTAGATTTAGCCGAAAAATACAGATAAGGGGAGAAGACCCTATAAAACATTGGGATACAAATAAAATTAAAGTTAAATTAGAAATCATAAACAAAAATATAAAAATAAGAACGACAGAAATTAAACACACAAATCAAGACATAGATAACTTTAATATACAAATTAAAGAGTTATTAGATTTAAAGGTAATGAGACCATCTAGTAGTCAACATAGATGATCAACTTTTATGGTTAGAAATCATAGTGAAATTAAAAGAGATAAAGCAAGAATTGTTGTAAATTATAAAAGATTAAATGATAATACAATAGAAGATGGATATAAGATACCAGATAAAGATATGTTAATAAATGAAATACAAATAAGTAAAAAGTATTTTCGAAATTTGATTGTAAATCTGGATTTTGGTAAATAAAAATGCCAAAAGATTCTATTCATTGGACAGCTTTTAGTACATTAATAGGACATTTTGAATGGTTAGTCATGCTTTTTGGATTAAAGAATGCACCTTGTATTTTTCAAAGAAAGATGGATAGTATTTTTAATTCTTTTCCAGTTATTTGCGTATATATAGATGATATCTTGGTACAAAGAAAAAATTAGAAAGAACATATGCAACATTTATAAATAGTTTTAAATAAATTAATAGAAGACGGTTTAATTATAAGTAAAAAGAAAATGGAAATAAATGAACAAAAAATTAAATTTTTAGGAATAATTTTAGGAGAATGAAAAATTCTGTTGCAACCATATATAGTACAAACAATTTTACAGTTTCTAGACAAAATAGACGAAACTAAAAAATTACAAGCCCTTTTATAAATTTTAAATTATGCTAGACATTTTATTAAAGATTTAGGAAAGAAAGTAGGACCATTGTATAGTAAGATATCTAGTCAAGGACAAAAATATTTTAATCAATCATATATAAAATTAGTTAGAAAAAATAAAAGAAGTTAAAAATTTAACACCATTAGAATTACAATTAGACGGCGAATATAAAATAATAGAAATAGATGGATGTGAACTAGGACGGGGGGAATTTTATATTCCAAACCAAATAAATATAGTGATAAAAAGGAAGAAAAGATTGTAGATTTGTCCGATTTTGATCTTTTTTTGTTCTAGCCCTCATTTAGTAGAGATTAAAATCAATTGTGTGGTTGAAAAGTTGTGCAATCAATAAAATGTGTGGTTAAATTTAATTTTTGACTTCGATTTGAGATTTTAATTGAATATTAATCCAAAACAAACAGGGGCCTAATCTTCACTTCTAAAGCTGAAACATCTAAAATCTTCTAGATTGATACCTAAAACTTTATAATCATTCTTAACATAAGAATGTTTGTAATGTAGTCTCCAAACATTTTAAAGTTGAATTTTGTCCCAGAAACTTGCTATGTTCTCCCAATAACTCTCTTTTTAATTCAAATCATTCCCGCACCATCATGTTAATCATTAATTGTCTCAACTAACTCCAAATGACAGTATGTTAATTCCTAAAATCAGGCATTCAGTTATATATGTTGCTATCCTAAACAGTACTCTGTTTTAACGGACAATCGAATAAAGAGAGAAACTACATAAAACTCGTCAAAGTAAATAACTTCGATTCCCACTAGCGGAATCTGTTTATCAGAAGATCCAATAAAGATAGAATCTACAGAGAACCCATCGGAGCAAATGACTTCGAGTCTCATCATCGGATCTGTTTAATTGAAACTCACTAGACTATTGAGATCATTAATTGGAAGTTATCGATATTTTGCAATAGAAGATCGAACAAAGAAATAATCTACATAGAACTCGTTGGAGCAAATAAATTCAATTCTCTCCATCGAAATTTGATTAATTGAAACTCGTCAGACAATTGAGGTTACAAATTGGAGTTGTTGGCACTGTGTATCAGAATTTTTGAAGGCAACAGCAACATGTCGAAAAAATCAATGGCATGTTACCAATCAACTTGAGTTTGTGACACGTGACCTATACACTATAACAAGTGACATGTTACATGTGACCAATGACCTATAAACTGTTACATGTGATATTGATTCAATGGTTCGTGACCAGCTCGCATGGATTTGTGACTCATGGAAATTGATTTATTATGTATGCAACATGATTTATGACGTGTTACAAGTGACCTGTAACATATGAATTGTGATTTGTGAACTTAAAACTGTGACATGTTATCAGTGTTCAAAGACATGTGACATACGATTTGTGACTAGTTAATTTTGATATGTGACCTATACAATATGACATATAACATGAAAACATGAACTGTAATCTATGAATATTTATCTCCGACCTATACAAAATGACCCGTAAGTTGGTATATGTGACCAGTGACCTATCATCACCAGCAGCAACTTCACAAGTTATTAATACAACATTTGATAAACACTCTAAGAACATATGACAATCGTCACCACCATCACCACAAAAGCACCTCAAAAACCACCACAAATTAAAAAAAATCAACAAAAGAAAAGAGAGAGAGAGACTCAAAACCACTGCAAATGAAAAAAAAATCCACAAAAGAGAGGAGAGAGACTAAAAAGCACACTAGTTAAGTCTTCCTAACCCTTCTACCATCAACTTTTCTCTTTGTATAACCAATAGAATTCTCAAAATTCATGTGTGGTAGAGGCTGGCTCCTTTCTAGTACTACTCCTCAACAAATACCTCTGTGTTTTATCCTCTCTGAACCATCATCAGGCTGGAAGCCACCACTATTTTTCTCCAGCTCTCAAACTTCTTTCCAGTCTCTCTCAAACAAAGGACTCCAGTTATTGCTCAAATTAACTGGCAAACAGAACAATTATTCGTCAACTTTACTCGCCTCTTCCTCATCCTCAGCTTCAAAGACTTTGTGAAATAATTTAGGGTTTTGAGGTTGGTGGAGGAGGGGATGGGTTGGTTGGGTCAATTAACTAATTTTATAATATTATTATTAATATTCACAGTTGAATTTTGGATAAGTAAATAAATTACTTCCGGTGAAAATCTCTATTTTTTCTGGCGAGTTTGGCACGGTATAATACCAGTGGATGATGTTGTTAGAGGTCTTGGCGTTCCTTTGGTATCAAAATGTCACTGTTGTTCTCATACAAAGGTGGAGGACATTGAGCACCTGTTTCATATTAGCGAAAACGACTCATGCCTGGTCCCGTTTTGCTAACATTTTTCGGGCTCGAATTGTATTTGCTAATTCATGGCATGCTGTTCTTACTAATTGGCTGCACCAATTTAATGGTTCTTCGCAACTTCACCAACTTGCACTTTTGACCCCGGCACTCATTGCTTGGGAGCTTTGGCTTGCACGCAACGAGGCTAGATACAATGGAGGTTTGGTCAATGGTCATAAAATTTGTTCCAAAGTAAAACACTAGTTGGTTGATTAAGTCCACTTCTCCATCCATCACGCGCTACTCCCTCTCGTCTTCATGCTGCTCTCTATTGTCTTGGTATGGTTTCCATTCCTTTGACAACTAAAGCTCCTCTCCTTGTTCGATGGTATCATCCCTCTTGTGATATTCATAAACTTAATATTGATGGTGCTAGTTGTCATAACCCTGGTAGAGCCAGATGTGGTGGGGTGCTTAGCGATTGGAAAGGAAAATTTGTTTTTGCCTTCTCTCAGTCTCTTGGGGTAGGTATTAATTCAATGGCGGACGCAATGGCTCTGAAATTTAGTTTGTATTATTGCTATATTTTGGGGATTTCAAAGGTATGGGTCGAAACAGATTCCCAAGTGGTCTATCATTGGTTTAATGGGATGGGTATTATTCCTTGGTCTCTTCAGCAGGTTTAGGATGATATCGTTGATATGGCTGACTTCATTGATTTAAAAGTCACCTATATTTTTAGAGAGGCAAATTCAGTTGTTGACTTGTTGGCTAAGATGGGTACAAATGGACACTCTCAATTCTCTACCTATATTAGTGCCTTCTCTAAGACTATGATAGGTTGTTTTTTTTTAGATTCTAGTGGTTGTCCTTCCTTTCGAATCCGTTGAATGCATTGTTTTGAGATTGATTTAAGAATATTAGATGTTAATTTGTTATTTAAAAAAAAAAAACACATTATAAAGGAAGTACTCTTCCTCATTTATCGCTTTCATTATATATTACATCTAACCATGGTATTCCTCCGCCACAAGTGAGGGCATATCAATAAACTCTTGGAGGTTCTGCCCTCCTTCTACCAAAAAAAAAAAACCTTAAATCTAATTTTTGAAATACAATCATTAAAAACATGGTCCAATGTAATTTCCAAAAAAAAATTGTTTCAAAATGGATCTGGGCTGTAGCTAGGCTTTGTGTCACGGACTACGGCTTTACTTAAACCCCGTGACCCTATCACAGCCACAATTTGCCCAACTTCGGCTGTACATTGTAAATATTTCATTTAATTGTAAAATAGTTGGAAATTAAAAAAAATTGTATGCTTTTAAACGTCTACTCCTGTCAATCGCGTTTTTGTTGCTAAGTATATTATAGGGGATATTAGTTTTTCAAACATTTTCAAGCTTTCTAGTGTTCACCCCTTGTACTAACCATTGTAATTTCCTACTTTCGTATATTGTAATGTTCAGATTTGAAGCAATCAATGATCAAATTTATTTCAATGCATTTCAATTTCATGTTGTAAGCTTTCTTGAAATTGTGATCAAATTTACTTTCGTCCTGAAACGACCAAGAGAAGACAAAAAGTAGTCTAGTGAAGAAGACTACTACTGTACGGTGTCCATTTCTTTGCTAAGAAGAAAGGTAACCCGTGAAAGTTGGTATCAGAGCCAGACTTAAGACCCTCGATAAGAAAGCTATGGATTCAATGGAATCGAACACCACAAAGGTGGTAGATCCTCAAAAGAGGAACACGAAACAACATTTGGACGCTTTAGTTGACAAATACTAGGTTGTGTTTTGCTATGGAGGGCCTCGGAGAAAAGGTAGAGGTGGCAGAGACGGAAAATCGAGAATTACGCATCCAACTGGATGAATGCCAAAAAACTTGCACAGTTATGACTTAAGTTGTTGCTATTATACCTGATCTGTAGGATGAAGTGTGAGCGTTGAGAGCTCAATTACTAGTTCTCCAACGTGCGGTTGGCAATGGGCAAGCCACCGCACAAGACCCTGTGCATAGGCTCAGAATTCCATATCCGAGTACCTACGAAGGGGCACGCATGCTAAAGAAGTTGAGAACTTTTTGTTCAACATGGAACAATACTTTCTTGAGGTTTCGATCCAAGACGAAGCGAGAAAGGTTACAACAACTACAATGTATCTAGGTAGAGATGCAAAGCTATGGTGGCAGATGAAGTATGCTGATATTCAGGCCAACAGTGTTCAAATAGATTCTTGGGATCTTCTTAAGGAAGCAATCGAATCTCAGTTTTTCTCAGAGAATGTGGAATATGAGGCATGTCGGGCCTTACGAGAACTAAAACACACAAGCTCCATCAGGGAGTACGTGAAAGCTATTGCAGGATATATGCTAAATATTCGAGATATGTTAGAGAAGGAAAAACTATTCACCTTCATAGAAGGGTTAGAACCGTGGACACGTACGAAACTTCAGAGACTTCTGGTCACTGATTTAAGCGCAACTATAGGAACTACCGAATGTTTGAGTGACTATCAACCAGAATCGAGAGAGGATCGACCTTCGAGAAATAGTCAGACTATTGGAGGCGAAAATAGACCTCATAGACCCAGCTCAAGCTCAAATGGGAAAGAGCGTTACTCTCAGAATAGGGGAGAAGCCTATCAAGGCATCCGTCAGAGTAACAATTGGAACCAAAGAAAAACAAAGGAGAGCAGATCTATACCCGTCCTAAATTGAATTGATTTTTATGTGAAGGACTACATCGGGTGGTAGAGTGACCTCAGAAACAGATGGTGAATGCATATTGCCAACTAGCAAGTGACGGGACCAAATCAAAGTAATGTACCCTACAAGCTAGCTGTCATGGCGAGACCTACTCCGAAGAAGACGATGAGAGCTAGTACATTCTCACATTGGTGCAATACACTATTGCATCGAGTTACTAAAAGGGAAAATGGTCCCTCGAAAGAGTCGAAGATGGAGGAATAGAAAGCTCGGACTTGTAGGGTGAAAGGCCTGATGTACATTGATGTGAAGATCAATGGAAAGCTAATCAGGACTATGATAGATACCGGTGCTACCCACAACTACATCGTAAGTACCGAAGTAAAGCGGCTCGGACTTGCTCTAGGAGAAACTAAAGGAAAGGTTGAAGCAATCAACTCCGCTGCTCAACCAATAGCGGGAGTAGCAAAATCTGTGTCGATCGAAGTAGGTCCTTTTGGGAAAGGACGAATTTTTCGGTAGTTCAGATGGATGATTTCAAGCTCATTTTGGGATTGGAATTTTTTCGGGATACGAGAGCAGCAGTGTTGCCGCATTTCGACTCGTTAATAATGATGGGTAGTAAACCTTGCATTATCCCCACACAAGTTGTGAAAGTAGACGAGAAGGGTATCTCGACCATGCAATATAGTAAAGGTTTCAAGATGAATGAACCTCGTTTTTGTGCACTCTTCGATAAGAGGAGATCGAAGAAGCGGTTGGTCCGATTCCAAAGCCTATCAGAAGGCTTGTTAATAAATTTAAGGACATCAACCAAAGCGAGTTACCAAAGAAATTGCCACCGAGGAGATCAATTGATCGTGAGATTGAACTTGTTTCAGGTGCCAAACCTCCCACCAGGGTACCAAGTCACATGTCTCAGTAGGAGCTTGAAGAGCCTCGGAAACAATTGGGAGAAATGTTGGGAAGTGAGACTACTGTGGAGCGCACTTCCGCACTACTACAACTTGTATACTACTGGCCTCAAAGACGGGGTGACAATTCAAGTTATGTAAAAACTTGTCTTGGTTGTCCGCAAGATATGACGAATCATCTAAAAATGTAGGCTTACTGGAGCCCACTTTCCATCCCGAACAGACTATTCGAGAGTGTGTCGACGGACTACATTAGTGGATTGCCAAAAATTGGAGACTTTGGCACTATTATCGTTGTGATAAACGGCTTATCTAAAGAGACAACTTTCACCACAGCGCCCAAGTATATATCAGCTGAAGAGAAAACTCAAGTCTTCTTCAAACATATTTTTAAATACTGGGGACTACCTAAGAACATCGTCAGTGATCGAGATTCTCAGTTTATGGCATACTTTGGATCGAGTTATTCAAACTTCTTGGTTCAACTTTGAGCATTGGTTTGATTTTTCATCCACAAACTGACGGACAGATGGAGCATTTCAATGCTATGCTGAAAGACTATTTTCGGTACTTTATCCCTGCTTTGCTGGAGCAGTTCTTCTCCTTGCGGATGCAACTGCAAGGAGAAGAACTGGACAAATGGAAAAGACCTTGAACCCTTCAAACCATCAAGCATACCATTCAGTAAGGGCTCTAAAGACGTCGCCAAAACAAATGGAGGAGAATGTTACGGACTGTTGCTTTACTTAAACCTCGTGACCCTATCGCAGCCGCAGTTTGTACAACTTAGACCGCACATTGTAAATATTTCATTTAATTGTAAATAGTTGGAAATTAGAAAACGTTTTGTATGATTCCTCAGTTTTTAAACTTCTACTCCCGTCAATCGTGTTTTTGTTGTTAAATCTATTATAGGGGGTATTAGTCTTTTAAATATTTTCAAGCTTTCTAGTGTTCGTCCCCTGCACTAGCCATTGTAATTTTCTGCTTTCGTCTATTATAATGATCAGTTTTCAAGCAATCAATGATCAAGTTTATTTCAATGCATTTCAATTTCACGTTGTAAACTTTCTTTAAATTGTGATCAAATTTACTTTCGTCTCGAAACGACCGAGAGAAGGCGGAATGTAGTCTAACAAAGCATAATACTGTCGCACAATTTCCCTTTCTGTGCTAAGGAAAAGGTAACCCGTGAAACTTTGTCTAGTCCCCTTGGACCCGCCTCTTTTAACAGTGTGGGGATATAGATATGGGTTAATAGGTTTGGAACTTGGACGAGGACTGCACTTAAATTTGGACATGGACGAAAGTTTAAAATTTTAAAAAAAAATGTTCCAAAAATGGATCTGGACTGTTTATAACGTTACATATGATACATATTAATAGCAATTTTTGGTAGACCTAAACTTGTTTAGAAGGAATGTACTACAACTGATTTTCAAGTATTTAATATATATCAGGAATGTATATTAGGGATGTGATAAAAATTATCTAAGATATGTAGAATTTTATATTTAATATACCTTGTTCCCACATCTCACGTCATCCCCTGACGAGTCATGGGTTGAGACAGGATGTTTTGCGATTCTTAAGTTCTTTTGGCACCTCATGAGGAGGACATCGATCGGTACCGAAATAATATTCTTCAGTCTACATGTACACGACAAAAATATGTGGGAGTTCATCATCAACTTAAAAAGTTGTAAAAATGTGATACCCATCAAGAGTTCAATAACTGAGAATTTAATGACATCCAAAGCCATAATACGTATAGATGCTAAAATTGGGAAGTCAATGATTTTCTTACCTCGATTTTGACCCATGATTAAAAGAGACCTTGTGGTTGCACGAACTAATGAAATGTAGAAGAGTAAACTCTGAAAAACGGGAATTCAAATTAAAATGAAGAAAAATTGATACCCATATTCTACTGAAAATTTAGTGAATATTGAATTAAAGCAAAGAACAATTTCAGACGGAAGCTTGTACTACTTGTAAGTAGTCCCCAAACGCGCTCTATAATCTAAAGAGTGAGAGTTGTCAAGGATCAGATCGATCCATGAAGATTCAAGCGGAAAAGACAGAAGAAAAATTAGTCTTGAAGATAGAACTTATCATTTATGGAAAGATAAGAAAACTCAATGAATTACATCAAGGCTTGGACTACCTTTTTATAATATGTCATAACAGAAAATTAAACTGCATTAACTAACTCCTAACTAATCTGTAATAACAACATTGAACTGAATTAACTAGAAAAACTGAAGCTAACCAACTCCTAACTTCTTCTAGCTAACTCTTCTTTTCTTTTCAACTCCATGTCGTCAATGTGTGAAGCAATACTCCAACACCCCCCCTCAAGATGAACATGTATGTCAAGTAGGTTCATCTTGTGTAGAGTATGATGAAAGGGTAAAGATCCGATAGGTTTTGTCAAAATATCTGCAAGCTGAAGTCTGGATGGAATGTGAAATAGCTTAATGATATTTTGGTGCAACTTTTCTCGAACAAGGTGGCAATCAATTTGGATGTGTTTTGTCCTTTCATGTTGGACAGGATTTGTGGCTATTGATAAAGCTGATTTGTTGTCTGTATAGAGTAAGGCTGGTTGTGGATGAGCAATGTTAAGATCTTGTAAGGCATATAGGAGCCATTGGATTTCACAAGTGGTTGTTGCAAGGGCTCGATACTCTGCCTCTGCTGAAGAACGGCTGATGGTGGTCTGTTTCTTTGATTTCCAGGAAATTAAAGAATTGCCAAGAAAAATTGCAAACCCAGTGACACTCCTACGAGTGTCTATACAACCTGCCCAATCACTATCAGAGAAGGCTTTTAGTTGTAGTTCTGAAGAAGATGGGAAGAACAGGCCTTGTCCTGGTGTAGCCTTTAGGTACCTCAGAACTCTGGTAGCTGCTTGATGATGACTTACAGCTGGTTTAGCAAAGAACTGACTAAGCACTTGGACAGAGTAAGCTAAGTCAGGCCGTGTGATGGTTAAATATAATAATCTCCCAACAAGTCTTCGATAGCTGGAAGGATCATTATATAAATTTGTATCAGTTACAGACAACTTGAGAGTGGATTCCATGGGAAAAGCAACTGGTTTTGAATCAGTTAAGCCCGTGTCTTCAAGGATGTCAAGTGCATACTTTCTTTGGCACAAAGAGATACCATTCTTAGACCTTGCAACTTCTATACCAAGAAAGTATTTCAGCTACCCTAGATCCTTGATGGTGAACTTGTCATGTAAAAATGTTTTCAATTTCTGAATTTCCAAAATACTATCACTGGCTAGTATGACATCATCTACATAGATTAATAATGCAATAAAAGAATGATTTGATTTCTTGATGAATAGGGAACAATCAGAGTTTCCTTGCACAAAACCATAGTTGATGAGTGCATTAGATAGCTTGGCAAACCATTGGCGAGAAGCTTGCTTTAAACCATAGAGACTTTTCAGCAATTTGCAAACCTTTCCTCCATCTGCAGTCAAACCAGGGGGCAAAGCCATGTATACATCTTCATGTAAATCTCCATGTAAAAATGCATTATTTACATCTAGTTGATGAATGTGCCAATTTTTGACTGCAGCTGTAGCAAGTAGGAGCCTGATAGAGGTGATTTTTGCTACAGGGGAAAATGTGTCAAAAAAATCTAAACCTTCTTGTTGTGTATACCCTTTTGCCACCAATCTAGCTTTATGTCTTTCGATGGTTCCATTAGCTCTGTATTTAATCTTAAAAACCCACTTGCATCCAATGGCCACTTTGTTTTTGGGAAGAGTAACAAGCTCCCAAGTTTTATTTAACTCCAAAGCCTTAATTTCAGTTTTTATAGCAGCTTGCCATTTAGGTATTTGATAGGCCTGTTTGAATGTCTTAGGTTCTGAAGAATTTGAGATAGAAGCTACAAAAGCTTTATGTGAGGTAGATAGTCTATTAGCTGAAATAAAATGCTGAATAGGGTATATAATACCTGGAGCTGAAGATCCATCAGTTGAAGAAGATGCTTGAGTTAGCCCTTGAGCTAAAGAGACATTACCACAATAGTAATCTTGCAAATGATTTAGAGGATGTTTAACCCTGCTAGACTTTCTGAGTTGCTGATCATTCTAATCTGGAATTTGAGTGTGGGCAGAAGGGATTTGTTCAATATGTGTGATTGGCTCAGAAAGGGGAGATTGGTTATTGGTGGAAAATTGAGTATTTTGATCTAAAGGCAAATATGAGTTTTTATGGCAGGCTTCTGGTAAAAATTCTGAATCAGGAAACAAGTATGAATGTGAATCTTGGTTTGATGGAATAGCCTTAAAAGGAAAGATTGTTTCATGGAATGTGACATTTCTAGAAACAATTAACTTGTTGCTTTTCAACTCCATGAGTTTGTATCCTTTGTAATCAGATGGATATCTTATGAATATACATTTGGTTGCTCTTGGATCAAATTTTTGTCTGTGGTCCGTCAATGTGGATGCAAAACAAAGGCAACCAAAAACCTTTAGATGAGAAAGATTGGGTGGTTTGTTAAACAGCATTTCAAAGGGGGTTTTATTGTGGAGAAGTGGTGTAGGAATTCTATTGATAATGTGAGTTGCAGTAAGGATACAATCACTCCAAAAATTCAGAGGCAAGTTGGCTTGAAACATTAGAGCTCTAGCTGTTCCTAATAAATGTTGGTGTTTTCTTTCCACAACACCATTTTGTTGTGGAGTTTCTACACAACTTCGTTGATGCAAAATGTCATATTTGTTGTAAAATTTGGTAAGGAAGAATTCTGAGCAATTATCAGACCTCAAGATTTTCACATTGACAGAATGTTGATTTTTCACCATTTTGCAAAAAGTTTTGATCAGAGATGGAACCTCTGATTTTGCCTCCATCATGTATACCCATGTGCATCTTGTAAAATCATCTACTATTGTTAAAAAATATTTAAAACCGAAATATGAGATAGTGCCAAAAGGACCCCAGATATCACAATGGATTAAGTCAAATTTTTCATTGGATTTACTCTGTGATACAGGAAAGGAGAGTTTCTTTTGTTTTGCTACTTGACATATGTCACAGACATGTTTACAATCAAGGGTAATTGAAGGATCTATTTGTTTGAGAGAACAATTTTGAACTAGATACATGTCCAAGTCTGCAATGCCATATATCTGACTGATTGTGAGTAATAGATGAAGCAAAAGATGTAGAATTATATTGAGTCTTGCAGGTTTGAGTTTTTGATGAATCTTGCATCAAGTGGTAAAGCCCTTCCTTCTCAAAGGCAATCCCAATCATCTTCTTCATTGATGAGTCCCGCAGAGTACAGTAAGAATCAATGAAAGTAAGGCAAAGATCAGATTGCTTGGTAAGCTTAGATATAGATAACAGGTTAAATATAAAAGAGGGAACACATAGAACATTATGAAGAAACAAAGTATTAAAAAGGCACACAGTTCCAATATGTGAAGCAAGAACTTTAGTACCATTGGGAAGGTTTATGAATGTGTTGACAGATTTTGGTGTAGAGTAATATAGGAGTGGTGAACAGATCATGTGATCTGTTGCACCTGTGTCTAGAATCCAAGATAAATTTGGATGTAATATGGATGAAATAGAGTTGCAGTAACCTGATTGTGATATAGGATATGTTTTACCAGAAAATTGAGATGTAGAGGCAATGTTAGCTGATGGATGAACTTTATTCTGGGTAGAAGAATCAGATGAAGTTGGATTAGCAAGTGCCATTAATTTTTGAAATTCCTCTGGAGTGAAAATAAACTTTGGTTGCTCATCACTTTCCTGATTCTGGACTTCCGATTTTGTAAGAGCAACATGTGCAGATATACTCCTTTTTCCTTTTGGTCCAATCCAGCCAGGTGGATATCCATGAAGTTGGAAACATTTGTCCACTCTATGCCCATTATAGCCACAGTATGTGCATTGTAGGACAGGTAATTTCGACTTCTCTTTAAAAGATTTTGGCTGGTAACTCTACTGATTATAATGCTTTGCCATCAAAGCATGTGTCTCATTATATGTCCCAGAATTTGGGAGCTGCCTCTGGCTTTCTTCTTGAAGTAGTAAGGAAAACACTTTACTCATCCCCGGCAAAGGAACCATAAGCAGTAATTGGCTTCGAGTAGATGCAAAAGAATCATTTAAACCAATCAAGAACTTAAGGACATAGTCAGACTGTTGTTTGCTTTCCAGAAACTTGAGCAATTCACAAGCACATGAGGTCATTTTTCCACATGTTCATGTTGGAAATGGTCTATAGCTGATATATTCATCCCAAAGAGTTTTAAAAGAGCTAAAATATTCAGTGATGGATAGAGAACCTTGATTTATACTGCTCAGGGATTTTTCTAGGTGAAAAACCCTTGGTCCATCACTCCTAAGGTATCTTGTTTTGAGCTCATTCCAGAGATCCATGGCAGAAGTAACAAATAGCAGGCTGTTTCGTATTTCCTTAGAAATAGAATTTATCAACCAAGAAAGAACTAGATTGTTCGCTTGTAGCCAAGCTGTATATTCAATGATTTGATCAGCAGGAGGAGAGGTGATAGAGCCATCAATGAATTTAATCTTGTTCTTGACTGTAAAGGCTATGGTAATCGATCGACTCCAAGCTACATAGTTTTCTCCACTAAAAATTTCTGATACTAATAAAGTGCCAGGATTGTCACTTGGATGAAGGTAATAATGGCTTGAAGAATCATCTGAGGGATTGATAACTAGATTCCTAGAATTCATTTCAGAAATGATAGAGAGTTAAGATTCCAGAAAAAAAATCTAGTAGAAAATCAAGAATTCGATGATCGTAATTTCAAGATCAGAGAAAAGGCGCGGAAGCAAGTATTGTATGCTCTGATACCATGTCAAGGATCAGATCGATCCATGAAGATTCAAGCAAAAAAGACAGAAGAAAAATTAGTCATGAAGATAGAACTTATCATTTATGGAAAGATAAGAAAACTCAATGAATTACATCAAGGCTTGGACTACCTTTTTATAATACGTCATAATAGAAAATTAAACTGCATTAACTAACTCCTAACTAATCTGTAATAACAACATTGAACTGAATTAACTAGAAAAATTGAAGCTAACCAACTCCTAACTTCTTCTAGCTAACTCTTTTCTTTTCAACTCCATGTCGTCAATGTGTGAATCAATACTCCAACAAGAGCATGCTATGATTTACATTTCCCCGTGTGCTTTAATTATATTTTGTACAAGAATAATTTTGGTTTGACATATGCTAGTGAAGCCTCTATTCGAGATTGATAATTAGTTGTGTTAGAAACTTTGTAGGAAGGATAGTGGTAGATCATGAAATGTGAGAATCATATTGATTAGTAGTTCTAAAGGTGCAATTGAAATTAAAGTTTGACTTTAACGGGATAGTAAAAGTAACTTTTAAGTTACTAGTAATGTTAAATGAAAACAGGTGAAATGACATCATATAATTAAGACGATGAGTGCCATTTGTTATTTTTTTCCCTTTGACTTTTCCTTGCCTTTACTAGAGAAATATGGTCATGGAAATTAGGGGTGACAACAAGCAAGGGCGAGGTGGGGCGACCCTCCCCCTCTCCACTCTGTCGTAGATTGTCGAGAAGCAGAGTGGAGATGGAAATATCCCTATCTATTATGCTTGCTTAATTGATAATTTATTTTTTAATATGAATTACCTCATGTTGCCGAGCGAGGTATTTTATCATTCCTAATGGAAACGTTAAACATTTGTTCATTCCAATAATGATGGTATTTTTTCAAAATCAAACTTTGTTGTTCAACATCTTGAACTAGCATCACACTCCACCTTCAACACTCGTGAGGTGTCCCTTCACTTCTGGCCAAACTTAGGGGTTGCAGTAGGTCGAACTGCTAGCTTTCTTGGGCGTTCGGCTCATGAGAGCTCAACCCATGGACTGTTTGTAGCGACCGAGAACTTTTAAATAAAATAAAAGTATTTCTCGAAAAACGTGTCGCTAAACCCTAAACCCTAACGTTAAAGTGAGAACATGATCGTCTAACCGTTGTAAACGAATTTAAATTATTTTGAATCGAATCCATTTCCGAATAATTTTTAAAGTATCAAAATCTTATTATTTAAGGTCCAAGGTTTAATAGCATAAATCTGGTTATTTCGGCCCAACCCACTTAGACCCAATTAGGAAATCATTTTAGCCCAACTTTCTGGCCCAATTAGTCTCCTAGGTTTTTGTGCCCTAATCATTACTATTCAAATATCACCCACCATTCTCTCCCTTTCCCACTATTCACGCAACCAAGAGATTCGGTAAGAAACTTCATCTTCCCCATAAGTGATTTTTACTGTGAACTCAATATTGATGCTAGAACATCCATTTCTGGCATCAACACGAGACTCACAAGCTACAAACCATCACCACCTCCAACTCACGAGACCAACCTAACACCACCACCAAACCAACTCACTGCTCAACACCAATCCCCAAAAGTCGAGCTCACACCACCAACACGCCACTGCCAAGACACTGCCCAAGTTTGTAGCCCCAAACCATGACACCAACATCCCCAGCAGCTCACCCAAACACCACTGTCCAAACCGTGGCAACCACACCTCTTCAACCACAACACCACCAACAACCCAAGCTTTGAACCATTTCGAACGACCCAGCAGCCCACCAAATGCAAACCGCACCGAAACCGTCAGCCCTTCACCTCCAAAATCGACAACCACCAGCAAAACCTCCACAACACCCAAACCACCTCAATCGACCACATGAACCAAGAAAATAAGAAACCCATGAACTTACCTTGATTACGCCAAGAACCCGAAAGGAAACGAGCCTCCAAGCCTCGTTTTTAACCTTAAATCGCGAAATAAAACCACCTCTCACTTACCTGACCGCCGGCGCTATTAGATGACAGCTGTTCTCCTTGACTTTTGTTGTTATCCTTTAGTTAGTTTGTTTGTTATTTTTGAATATTCAAATGTAAATATCTCTGAGCTATAGCCTTATATTTAGGACCCTTTATTACAACTTGTATTATATAATTCTTTCAATAGTAATGAAAACTGTGAGCTTCTGCCCATCGTTGTTTATGGTATCAGAGCACCTTTCTTCCCATTGAAAAACTCCAGTTTTTTTTTCTCTTCCTCTATACACTATAATGACTACTCCAACCACTTCGCCGAACACACCGAACTCCTCCTATCCCACAATCACAACCACTCCAACAAATTCAACCACTCTCCATACCACTGAATATCAACTCATCACCATCAACACCTCTGCTTAAGCCCCACTTAAACTCACTACCAGCAACTATGTCTCTTGGAAACTTCAGTTTCAAACTCTTTTTATAGGCTACGACCTTCTTGGATATATTGACGGCTCCAAGCCCTGTCCACCTCTCACTGTGATGACAGACAATTCAACCACACCAAATCCTGCCTACAACATATGGGTTCGTCAAGATCAGCTCCTCCTTAATGCTCTCATTGGCTCACTTTCTCCTACAATCATTCCTTTTGTTGCTAGAGCTAAAAATCACAGGAAGCATGGACCATCTTAGCTAACACCTATGCCAAACCATCCCGAGGACGTATTAAACAAGTCAAGACTCTTCTCAAAAATTCCACCAAAGGCACTCTAACTATTACTGACTTTCTTCACTCCGTAAAAGCTCGTGCAGATGAGCTTGCTATACTTGGTGCACCAATAGATGAGGAAGATCTTACTGAGAAGATTCTCGATGGACTCGGAGATGATTACACCGAATTGATTCGTACTGTTCAAGCTCGTGATAACCCCATTTCATTTGATGAGCTCTATGAGAAACTCCTAACATTTGAAGCCTCTCTTCAAGGAAAAACAAAGGGATCTGCTCATTTCCCAGCAACTGCCAACCCAACAGCTAGGACCATCACAAACTGGGGACCTCAAAATCCCAACAATAATTGGCGTCCAATCCCTCATGGCAATAGTGGCTGGCACTCGTCGCCAAATTCCTATGCTCGTCCTGCATTGACTTCGAACTCTGGCACAATTACTCGTGACAATCGTCCACCACCACGCCCTTACTTAGGCCATTGCCAAATCTGTAGCATTCAAGGACACACAGCCAAGCGTTGCCCGTGATTCCAATTGGTTCCAATTCAGCCATCAAACAGACACTCTACACCGTCTAGCACTCCATCAACTCCTTAGCAGACTCGAGCTCACTTTGCTGCTAATATTGCCTCCAACAATCCAACTTGGCTACTTGATAGTGGTGCATCTCATCATGTCACAGCGGACTTAAGCAATTTATCTCTTCATTCTCCCCATACTGGCTCCGACGTGTTATGATTGGAGATGGCACAGGTCTTTCCATCACACACACGGGTTCCACTTCTCTTCACACCCCTAACTCTTCATTTAAACTAAACAATGTCCTCTGTGTGCCAAACATAAAAAAGAACTTAATTTCAATTTCTCAATTTTGCACCACCAATAATGTCTCTAATGAGTTCTTACCAACTTCTTTTCAGGTGAAGGATCTTCGCACGGGGGCAATTCTTGTGCTGGGTAACACTAAGGATGGTGTGTATGTGTGGCCGACTGTCAAGTCATCCTCCCCAATTCTTGCCTTCTCAAGTGTCAAGACCACTTCCTCCAATTGGCATCATAGATTAGGACGTCCAGCCTTTCCAATTTTAAAGCATATTATTTCTGATTATCATTTAGATTTGTCATCCCCTTTGTCCAAAGATTTTTTTTGTAATGCGTGTTATTGCAATAAAAGTCATAAGCTATCATTTTCTACATCATCTCTACACTCTTCACAGCCTCTTGAACTTATTTTTTCTGATGTATGGACTTCTCCTATTCTTTCACACGATGGATTCAAATATTACGTCATTTTTATTGATCATTTTACCAAATATATCTGGTTTTATCCACTACAAAAAAAATCTGAGGTTAAAGAAATCTTTATGCGCTTTAAAACCATTGTGGAAAATCGTTTCAACAAAAAAATTCTCACATTGTACTCAGATAATGGGGGTGAATACATGGCCCTTAAAGACTTTCTAGCAACAACTGGCATTTCTCATCTCACAACTCCTCCACATACACCTGAACATAATGGCTATTCCG
Source organism: Fraxinus americana (assembly GCA_035079005.1). NCBI lineage: Eukaryota > Viridiplantae > Streptophyta > Magnoliopsida > Lamiales > Oleaceae > Fraxinus > Fraxinus americana. Next base: position 36,226 of record JAVHZT010000126.1, on the reverse strand, counting down.
AATGACGACATCGTCACATAGTTGAGACTTGCCTCACATTACTTTCACATGCTTCTCTTCCATTAATTTTTTGGTCCCATGCTTTTGCCACAGCCGTCTATTTAATCAATAGAATGCCCACCAACACCCTTGGCCTTTCCTCACCATATGAATCAATTTTTGGTACTGCTCCTAACTATTCCAAACTCAAGATTTTCGGATGTTTATGTTATCCATGGCTTAGACCATATTCCTCCCATAAACTTGACGCTCGCTCCAAACCTTGCATTTTTCTCGGGTATTCGTTGTCTCAAAGTGCTTACTTGTATCTTGAACCATCTTCCACAAAAATATTAATTTCTCGTCATGTCCAGTTTGTCGAATCTGTGTTTCCTTACACATCACTACATGATCAATTACCACGTCTTGACTCCACTACCTTTGATACCTGGGTTCCTCCAATAATTACTGTCAGAGTTCCTAGTCCTTCCCAGTCGATACACACTACCTCATCTGCTGGAAGCCCACAAGAAATTCCAACGTGTGTTGATCCTTCATCACCTCCTACCACAGACACTTTACGGCTACCCCTCTACATGTGACTACAACATTGGAACCTCTTCAACATTCAATACCACCAACCCAAGTCAACAACCAGCAACCAACCCAACAACCAAACAACCCACCACACACACACCCAGCTTCCCCAACCACTAACCCCCATCGCATGACTACCCGATCTAAAAACAACATACACAAACCACTAAGAAAGCTCAACCTTCATACACAATTTAACCCTATCTCCGCCATTGAACCCACAACTGTAACCCAAGCTCTCAAAGATCCCAACTGGAGTCGGGCCATGTCAGAAGAGTATGATGCTTTAGTCCGAAATGGGACATGGAAGCTTGTTCCACCTATCTCTACCTCTAATATTGTTGGTTGTAAATGGATTTTTCGTATTAAACGACATTCTGATGGTTCTATTGACAGGTATAAAGCTCGTCTTGTAGCAAAAGGTTTCCATCAACGACCTAGTATTGATTACCATGAAACATTTAGTCCGGTTATTAAACCTGCTACTGTGCGGCTGGTTCTTAGCATTGCTGTTAGTCGTGGTTGGCCTCTTCACCAGTTAGATGTCAACAATGCCTTTTTACAAGGACATCTATCGGAAGATGTTTATATGGCCCAACCTCCGGGCTTCATTGACTCCGATAGTCCAACATATGTTTGCAAGCTTAGTAAAGCTATATATGGCCTTAAACAAGCTCCGAGGGCTTGGTACCATGAGCTGCGCCAATTTCTTCTTGTTGCTGGTTTCGAAATTCTCATGCTGATACTTCCTTGTTTGTCCTCAACAATGGTACTAATATTCTCTACCTCCTAGTCTATGTTAATGATATCATTCTTACAAGTGATTGCCCTGCCCTTGTTAATCAGTTTATTGATCGTCTTGCTCAACGATTTTCTCTCAAAGATCTCGGGACTCTCTCCTATTTTCTTGGTGTTGAAGTGGTTCCTCACCGTCATGGAATTTTCCTTTCACAGCGTCGTTATATTATGGATCTCCTTGCTCGGACTAATATGTCAGGTGCTAAACCTGTTTCCACACCATTACCTACTAGTCCTCCGATCAGTTTACACTCCGGCACACCTCTTCCAGATCCTACTGAATACCGCACTATTGTTGGCAGTATGCAATACTTGTCTCTGACCCGTCCAGACATCTCTTATGCGGTTAACAAATTATCTCAATATATGCATCAACCATCAACTGAGCACTGGGCTCTTGTTAAGCGTATCTTGCGCTATTTATGTGGTACCTTAGATGAAGGTGCTATTTTTTATCGTGATTCTCCACTCTCTCTTCACGCCTTCTCCGATGCAGATTGGGGTGGAAATCCAGATGACTTTTCCTCGACTAGTGCCTACATTGTTTATCTTGGTCGTAATCTTATCTCTTGGAGTTCAATGAAACAAAAAACTGTTGCTCGTTCTTCTACGGAAGCTGAATATCGTTCTGTTGCATCTACTGCTGCTGAACTTAAGTGGCTTTGTTATCTCTTGACTGATCTGGGTATTGATTTGCCTCATGCTCCTGTAATCTATTGTGATAATATTGGAGCCACTCTGTTGTGTTCTAATCATGTGTTCCACTCAAGAATGAAACATGTTGCAATAGACTTTCATTTTTTTCGGGATCAAGTTCAGACAGATTCTCTTCATGTAGCTCATGTTTCCTCTGATGATCAACTTGCCGATGCTCTTACAAAACCGTTGCTTCGTTCCAAATTTCAATCTCTCAAAGTCAAGATTGGCCTCTCATCCCGTGGCCTATCTTGAGGGGGCATATTAGATGACAGTTGTTCTCCTTGACTTTTGTTGTTATCCTTTAGTTAGTTTGTTTGTTATTTTTGAATATTCAAATGTAAATATCTCTGAGCTATCTCTGAGCTATAGCCTTATATTTAGGACCCTTTGTTACAACTTGTATTATATAATTCTTTCAATAATAATGAAAACTGTGAGCTTCTGCCCATCGTTGTTTAGGCGCCACGTCAAGTGGTGGCGCTTCCACCACCACCGGTCGGTGGTGGTGGAACCGGAGGAAGGGGCTGAGCCCTTTCCCCCCTTGTCACCACTCTCTCTCCCTCAGACGTGAATGAGAGAGAGAAAAAAAAATTGTTTGTTTTAATTTTTGATTTTTGGAATTTTAGCCCTAAACCCCTAAGTTTAAAAGTGTTTTAATTTAGTCCCAGTGATTTAGTTTTTATTTATTTTGTTTTAATTGGATTTTGGGAAAATTATAGCCCTGGCCCCCACATTTTTAAAGTGTTTTATTTAAGTCCTTAAGTTTGAGTATTTTCAATTTCAGTTCTGTAATTTTAGTTCAGTTTTAGAAAATGTTCAATTTAGTCCCTAATTTATCAAAAGTCTATTTCAGCCATTCTAGTTTTATTTTCAGTTTTAATATATTTACAGTTTAGTCCCTAACTTGTAAAAGTTATAATTTCAACCCTTTTAGTTTTATTTTCAGCTTTAATAAATTTACAGTTTAGTCCTTAACTTCTAAAAGTTCAATTTCAGCCCTTAAACTTTCAATTTCAGTTTCAGTAGTTTTCAATTAAGTCCCTAGAGTTCCTATTTTTCACATTTAGCCCCAATACTTTGAAAATTGTATTTTCAACCCTTAAATTAGTCAAATTCAATTTTAATAAATATTCAATTAGGTCCCTAAACTTTATTTTATCGTTTTAAGACTTTAGAATTTCGAAATACTAATTCAAACCTTATTTTCTATTTTGGCTAGACGATACGTACAAACAATTAGGAGATTGAGATTTCATCCCGCTCCGCTTTTCACGCAACTCGAGATATTTGAGGTAGACTCGCCTCCATTAATTAGTTTAAATTATAATTGCATGTCTTATGTGAATTTACGTGAATTATGTGCTTAAATGCATGAAAAGAGAATATGTCATATGAGATGTATGATATTGTTATGCTTGCCATAACTTATATGCTTTATTGCATGAGAAAGAAGAGAATCTCTTATGAAATAAGATGAGAATGTTATGCATAATTTATGTGCTTTAAATGCACGAGAAAGACTACCCACAGCTTGTGATTTTAAAGAGCCTATGATTTTCAAAAAAATGAACCAAAGATGATGATGATATCACGTTGTATATTGTATAAGTGTGTATTCAATTATTCTGTAAATTAATTATCGGTGATGAGTCTACTCACCCCATTATTTTAACAATATTTGCAAACTTCGGAGACGATCGTGATTGATGGGCAGTGGTGGCACGAAATTTGATTATCGCAATTATTTATTTTTGAAATTTATGCATTTGAACTTATTTTGTTATTTCCGTTATTTCAAACTCGCGCCTTGAAGTTTAACGATTTTTCCTTAAGTTAATCAAATAAATTTTGTTGCCAATGCGGTTTACCGTTATAAATGTGATTTTAAAAGTTAGTTATTTCCGCAAACTTTTTAGTTAATTTAAGGTAAAAGATGATGACGTGACAATCCGGGTTAACGGAACCCGGGGCGTTACACTGTTCGAATTATTTCACCATTAACCCTTAGCCATGCTAAGTCGAGACGAGCTTGGAAAGTAAAGCCCATGAGCTTCGGAAGCTGTTCCACGAACTAGCTAGTAGAACTATGCTGATTCCTTATTAGAATATTAATTTTTTTAATTTCTATTTAATTTTAATTTTCTCTTACAACGTTATCAACAAATGACATTTTTTTCCTAATGAAGAAACAAAACGAGTGATGAAAATATTGTATTTGGAATCAATTATTAAAAGTTTTGAAATAAATAAATATTTAAATTCAAAAACTATAACATCACAAGACAAACAAATACCTTAAGAGTGTGTTTGATACACATTCTTTTGAAAGAATGTATTATTGAATAGTAGATTGATGGAGAATGTGTGGTTAAAAATGAAAGAAAAGTTATTGATGTGATGGAAATATTATTTTATTGAAGAATGTGTGGTTGAAAATGAGTAGAAGAATGAGAATGAAAAAAATAATGTGTAACCAAACATGACCTAATAGTGATAATATTTCATTATTAACAAGAAACATTCTTCCAATAGTTTAGTACTCCTCTTACCAGGAAACAGTTATATTGCTTCTACTTTGAAACTAACCATATACTCACCATACAATTAAAATCTTCTATTTTTAACCCAAAACTATTTAGCAGAATTCTTGTACTGAAGTAAGAGATTTTGAAAAATAGGTTACAACATTGGAAGTTTATACAGGAAGGGGTATTTTCGCAGTGAAGGGGATGCCTGAAAAAATGATATTTTCAACTTGATCAATGCTTTGATTACTCTCACCTCTTCCAAGAACCTAAATGTGTTTCTCTCAAGAAGAATGCATATTATCGAGCCTATTTTCGATACTGATTCACAGGACCCAGTAAAACCCAAGAAGAGATCAAAACAGGGTGCAAGAACCCGAAGTAAGAATCAAGAAAGGATCGTCATCCATGGTTGAAAAGATCATGCATGTAAGGATGAGATATCCGTAGAGGAAAGTTTTGAAGAATTTGCTAATCAACTTGAAAAGTAACTTAATGAATGTGTTCAACCTGCAAAGGAAAGATTGGAGGAATTCGCTAATCAACTTCAAAAGAGACTTGTTGATCATGCTCAACCGATTGATTCTACAACGTTAATGAGCCGGAAAGAAATCTGTGGATGAAAGTTTCGAGGAATTTGCAAATCAACTTGAAAAGGAACTTGATGAACATGCTCATCCGACTGGATTCTACAACGTTAATGTGAAAGGCAAGAAACTAAATGTTGAGATTCGAACCTATGACCTGGCTGGCTGAAAGTGTGCTTCCAACAATTGGTTAAAAACGTGTTACTTGGAATGACACTTTTATTATTAAGGTACTATGGCTGGATTGTTGACACTTGGCACCTCACTTGGCCGTTGTATGAAATTCTAGAGTCTTCAACTCTTTATCTTCCAGGAGATGCCTCATTTCGATCATTATTCAGTTGGTCTTCATTCTCTCTCATTCTAGGGTTTGTTCTTCGTCTGTGTAAAGAGAATCGACTCATTCTTTAGGGTTTACATTCTGATTCTTGTAAACTGTATATTCTCAAAGTAGAACTTCTGTTTAGGAGGAAGTGTTGAGTCTTTGAGTGATTGTTGTGCTGAGTCTTTTGTGATTCGAGCAGTGAATGAGTGGTTTAACAGATCTTGTGTGATCTGGGCTAATTTTTGTGCTGTAAGGGAAGATCGATCTAAGGCTGAAAAGATAAGTGTATGTTGCCTTCAGTCTTGTACAAATCCTGTAACTGTTGTTGCCATATTTTTGGCTTGTTAGTGCAACCGAGCAATATCCATTATTTGGATGCTCAACGGGGGATGTAGGCGTTAGATCTGGTCGCCGAACCTCCGGAGCTTAGGCCGAAAACATATCCTGTGTTCATTTTAATTTTCTGCAACTTTTACTTTCTGTGTTTTGTTGAATCTTTGTATCTTGTTCTGATATTGTGTGTGGCTTGGGCCTTTTCAGTGGTATCAGAGCCTGGAACTGAAAGAACAAGATACCTGGATCTTCGAGGAAAGGTCTGATCTATTGTAGATCAAAAAAATTTTGGAACTGCTAAAAGTCAGTAAAAGAATTCGAGTTCTTGCTAACTCGTTGGGTGAGATCTTTTCTTTTATCTCTGTAAATTTTTAAAATTTCCTAGGGTTTCTTGATCATACCCTTGATTTACCAAAAACACCGTTGAAACCCCCTTGAGACTAATCTTTGTCCCGAAGCTCCTGCGAGGCTTCTGGAATTTGAGATAAATCAAGTTTGGGTGTGTTTTTCTGGGGAATCTTGCTGGAGTGATCTGTGAAACATAGAATATGATCTCTGTTGTATTCTTTAATTGAGCTTGTTCTGTGTGTTCCTGTGATATATCTGATTGATGCCTGATAACTTGTATTACCACGTGTGATATTGTGATTTCCTGGGTTGCTGAAATTGTTGCAAACTGTCTAAGTGTTCTTTACTATCTTGAACTTCCTATTTGTGCATCATACGTGCTTTACACATGGCCACTGCTAAGTTTGATGTACCACAATTTGATGGCAAATGTGGTGTCAAAAGATGAAAGCTATTTTAATGCAAATGAGAGTAGTTAGAGCACTTGATGATAGTTGGCCTGCAGACTTACTACCTGCTAAGAAAATTGAGCTTGAAGAGGTTGCATGGAGTACTATTTTCTTGTACTTATCTGACAATGTAGTAAGAGAAATAGGTGAAACCAAAACTGCTTCTGAACTGTAGACTAAACTTCAATCCAAATATGTAACTAAGACTATCGCTAACAAATGTTTTCTGTTAAAACAATTGTTTTCTTTTAAAATGGATCCCTCTGTTGACATGGATGAAAACTTGAACAGGTTTACTAAACTGACCATTGACTTAGCCAACTGTGATGAAAAACTTTCAAAAGATCAGTTGGCTGTAGTTTTGTTAAACTCCATTAGTGACAAATATAGAGACATCAAGGTTGCTCTTGAATATGGTAGGGCTGAGATCACTACTGATGATATCATTAGTGCTTTAAGAAATAAGGCCCTAGGGATTAAATCTGAAAATAGGAGTCATAATGGAGAAAACCTACTTGCTAGGGGTAAAGGGTTTAGTAGACCTAACTTTCACTCTAAGTTCTCAAATGAAAACAGAACCAAATGGAATGATAGAAACAAGTCTCAGAATAAGGCAAAGGGCAAGAAATGTTTTCATTGTGGTAAGATGGGTCATTTTATCAAAGATTGTTACAAGAAAAAGAATGAAGCAAAAGATAAAAGCTTCACTGATGGAAATGCTGCCTTAGCCTATAATAAGATTGATTCTGAAGATGGTTTAGTCCTTGTCCATAATGAGAAGAAGCTGAATGATGAGTGGATCTTGGATTCTGGATGTTCTTTCCATATGTGCCCATATAAAAACTATTTTCTTGATTTTGAAGCCACCTCTGGGGGGCAGGTTATTATGGGAAATAATATGACTTGTAAAGTGAAAGGAATTGGTACTATTAAACTGCTTCTTGAAACTGGGAAGGTTCTCTTCTTAAAAGAAACTAGATATGTACCTGAATTAGAGAGAAATTTGGTGTCTCTAGGAATGTTGGATGACATGGAGTTTAACATAAAATTGGGTCAAGGACATATTGAAATTCTTAGGGGATCTGACTTAATAATAAATGCCCCTAAGAGACATGGTCTTTATTTCTTGAATGCAAAGCCTTTACTTGGTTTAACTGCAGCTGCCCTATCTGACAATTTCATTTTGGCCAAACTGTGGCATGAAAGACTTGGCCATATTGGCAAGAAAAGTTTGAAATCTTTACAAAATAAAGGAGTCTTTGGTAAACAAAACATTGGTGATCTTGGTGCATGTGAACAATGTATTATTGGAAAGCAAGTTAAGTTACCTTTCTTACCTGGAACTCATAAGTCCAAGCAAATACTTGAATATTTGCATTCTGATCTTTGGGGTCCTGCCTCTGTGTGTACATTATCTGGCTTTAGATATTATCTCTTGATCATTGATGATTTTTCTAGAAAAATCTGGGTTTTCTTATTAAAATCTAAAGATGAAACTCTTTCTGTTTTCAAAGATTGGAAAACACAAATAGAAAACCAAACTGATCATAAGATAAAAACTCTAAGAACAGACAATGGTTTGGAATTTTGCAATTATGAGTTTGATAATTTCTGTAAAGAAAATGGCATTCTTAGACATAAAACAGTAGTTTACACTCCACAACAAAATGGCATAGCTGAAAGAATGAATAGGACTTTATTAAATAAAGTCAGATGCATGCTTCTGAGTTCTGGTCTGCCTAAATTGTTTTGGGGAGAGGCTGTAAAAACTGCTGCACATCTTGTGAACAGTACACCTTCTAGTGCTTTGAATTTTGATGACCCTGAAACTGTATGGTCTAAAAATCCTGTTAACTACTCTCATTTAAAAATATTTGGTTGTGCTGCATATGCTCATCAAAATATTGGAAAGTTAGAACCTAGATCACTTAAATGTATCTTCTTGGGGTATGGAGAAAATGTTAAGGGTTACAGACTATGGGTTAAAAATGAAAAAGGCTATAGGGTAATTGTAAGAAGAGATGTTGTCTTCAATGAATCTATTATGCCATGCTTAGAAGGTAAAGAAAATATCCTGGATGATAATGATGTTCAAATTGAGGTGGAGTCTTCTGTTGTTAATAATGTTCCACCTGTACTTGCTAATGATGATGATTCTGTTCTTAATAATAATAATTTGCCTGTTGAAATTGATAATTTTTCTGAATCTGAAGAACAATTTGATTTACCTGACACACCTCTTGATGACTATCAACTCACAAGAGATAGAGAAAGAAGGCAGATTAGACCACCTGTTAGATTTGATAATGATTAGTTTGTTTCATTATTTACTTATCAAGATAAATCTGAAAGTGAACCTGATTCTTATGATGATGCTATAAACTGTAAAGATTCTGTGTGTTGGAAGGCTGCTATGGATGATGAGATGAATTCTCTACTTAAAAATAAAACCTGGGAATTGGTTAAAAGACCTAAAGGCCAAAAACTGATTGACTGCAAGTGGATTTTCAAAATAAAAGAAGGTGAAGGAGATAATGACAGTGTAAGATATAAAGCTAGAATAGTAGCAAAAGGTTTTACACAGAAAGAAGGTGTTGATTACACTGAAATATTCTCTCCTGTTGTTAAATATACCACCATTAGATGTATACTTGCTCTTGTTGTTCAATTTAAATGGGAACTTGATCAATTAGATGTTAAAACTGCTTTTCTCTATGGTGATTTAGATGAAAAGATATATATGAGACGGCCTGTTGGTTTTGTTAATGGAAATCCTGAAAATGTTGTTTACCTATTGAAAAAATCTCTCTATGGGCTAAAACAAGCCCCTAGGCAATGGTATAAAAGGTTTGACACCTTTGTCTTGAAACATGGTTTTCAAAGAAGCAATTATGATGTTTGTCTGTACTATAAAGGTGATAGAGGTAAGAATTCCCTATACTTGGTACTATATGTTGATGACATGTTACTTGTCAACGCAATAAGATCAAAATTGATGATATCAAATGTATGCTAAAATCTGAATTTGATATGAAGGATCTTGGTCAAGCCAAAAAGATCCTTGGCATGCAAATCTTGAGAGATAGAAATAAGGACATGTTATTTTTGCATCAACATGACTATATTGTTAAACTTCTGAAAAGATTTAACATGTTTGAGTGTAAACCTGTAACACTACCTCTTTCTAATCATTTTAAACTCATCATCGATTGGTCCTAAAACTGATGAAGATTATGATAGAATGTCAAAAGTCCCATATGCAAATGTTATTGGCTCAGTCATGTATCTTATGGTTTGTACCAAACCTGACCTAGCATATAGTATTAGCATACTTAGTAGGTTTATGGGTAACCTTGGTGAAGAACACTTAAATGCTTTGAAATGGCTTTTAAGATACCTTAAATGAATTTAAATTTAGGACTTGTATTTAAACTTGATAAAAGAGGAATTATGTTAAAGATTTTTACAGATTCTGATTTTACTGGGGATAGGGACAATAGGAAGTCCACTTCTGCTTATTTCTTTACTTTGTGTGATACTGCCATAAGCTGAAAATCCCAACCGCAAAAGGTTGTTGCCCTATCTTCTCGGAAAGCGAGAATACATAGCTTGAGATCGTTAAAGAAGGAATATGGCTTAGTAGATTGTTAAATGAACTTGGTTTTGTTGATGAGAATCCAATTCTGTATTCTGATAATCAAAGTGCAATACACTTAAGTAAAAATCCCATGTTCCATGATAGAACTAAGCATATAGACATTAAATATCACTTTATTAGAGATGTTATAGCAAAAGGAGTTATGAAAATTGGTAAAATTCCTACTCAGGTTAACCCTTCTGATATGGGGACAAAGATAATACCTTTGAATAAGTTTCTTAACTGTTTGAAGTTATTATCTATTGATGCTATGTAATGTTTAACAGGTACTTAGAGCAAATGAAAAATAATCAGTGAAGTTGCTCTTGGCTGCACTAACCTAATTGTTGAAAGCAAGGTGGAGATTGTTGAGATTCGAACCTATGACCTGGCTGGCTGAAAGTGTGCTTCCAACAATTGGTTAAAAACGTGTTACTTAGAATGACACTTTTATTATTAAGGTGCTATGGCTGGATTGTTGACACTTGGCACCTCACTTGGCCGTTGGATGAAATTCTAGAGTCTTCGACTCTTTATCTTCCAGGAGACGCCTCATTTCGATCATTATTCAGTTGGTCTTCATTCTCTCTCATTCTAGGGTTTGTTCTTCGTCTGTGTAAAGAGAATCGACTCATTCTTTAGGGTTTACATTCTGATTCTTGTAAACTGTATATTCTCAAAGTAGAACTTCTGTTTAGGAGGAAGTGTTGAGTCTTTGAGTGATTGTTGTGCTGAGTCTTTTGTGATTCGAGCAGTGAATGAGTGGTTTGACAGATCTTGTGTGATCTGGGCTAATTTTTGTGCTGTAAGGGAAGATCGATCTAAGGCTGAAAAGATAAGTGTATGTTGCCTTTAGTCTTGTACAAATCCTGTAACTGTTGTTGCCATATTTTTGGCTTGTTAGTGCAACCGAGCAATATCCATTATTTGGATGCTCAACGGGGGATGTAAGCGTTAGATCTGGTCGCCGAACCTCCGGGGCTTAGGCCAAAAACATATCCTGTGTTCATTTTAATTTTCTGCAACTTTTATTTTCTGTATTTTGTTGAATCTTTGTAACTTGTTCTAATATTGTGTGTGGCTTGGGCCTTTTCACTAAACAAGAAAAGGAAGGCTGATGTTTCTAAAAAATTTAGATCAGGAACAATGTTTAAGGCAGGCAAGAAAAGAGGTTTAAGGAAAAAAAGGAAAAAAGAGGTGTCCATTCAAAAGAATTCAAATTGGAAACCTTGAAAACAAGATTTGAGGAAAGAAATCATCAAATTAAAAAAACCAAGAGAAGGGTGCAAGTTCTGGACATGAAGGAAATCATCCGCTGACAACGCTGTGTCGCGATGGCAAGTCAAAGAGAGGGTTCAGAAGTTGTATGATACAGATGCAGAAAGTCATAGTTTTCTCTTATGGTTTTCTAATGTATAATGGATCGCTAGAGCTAGTGCTATTATTCTTTTTGGAATGTAAAAACTACAATAACACAAGACAACCAAATACCTTCGTAGTGATAATATTTCATTATTCACAAGAAACATTCTCCTACAGTTCAGCGTTTCTCTTACCAGGAAAGGGCTATATTGCTCTTACTTTGAAATCTCTAACCTTATTCTTCACCTTACATTTTAAATCTTCTATTTTTAACCTAAAAGTATTTAGCAGAATTCTAGCATTGAACGAAGGGATTTTGAATAATGGGTTACGACAATGGAAGGTGTATTTTCACAATGACGAGGATGTTCGGAAAAACGATATTTTCTACTTGATCGATGCTTCGATTACTCTTTCCTCCATCGAGAACAAAAATGAATTCTTTCGAGAAGAATGCATATTATTGAGTCAATTTTGGATGCTGATCACAAGCCCCTGCAAAACCTAAGAAGAGATCAAACCAAACTGCAAGAACCCCAAGTAAGGATTAAGAAAGGATCGGCATCCATGGCTGCAAAGATCAGATGTGTAAGTGTGAGATATCTGAAGAGGAAAACTCCGATGAATTTGTTAATTATCTTGAAATGAAACGTGATGAACATGCTCAGCCTGTGGAGTAAAGTTTAGAGGAATTTTCTAATCAACTTTGTTAAGTCCAAATTATAATTGGCAATTTCTAAATTTGTAATTGGCAATTTCCTTTGTCAAAATCAAGTTCTAGTTGAATTGTATTAGAAGTTTATCGAGTTGTAATCAAAGTCAAAATGGGAGTTATAGAATCTTAATTAAAGTCAAAAGAGTTGGGTTATTAGTATAGTCCTTGAAAGAGTTCAAGATTATCACATATGATCATTGGAATGCATTCAGAAGTCCAAAGGGTGTCAAAGAGCCGTACAAGGTACATTCTCAGTCACAATTTGCAATGCATTTTTCACAGAAAACATTAGAATTTGTACAAGTCTATTTCTAGAATAATTGTATCCCTTTTAGTTAGATTTCCAACGAACTTGGAATAAACTCAATCGGATATCGGGAGAAAAAGTTATGATAAAAATACTAACGATTGCTCAGATGTTGCTCGTCCATTGCTTGCTTGGCGCTCGAGTGACTGGTCCGCGTTCAAAATTCTGTTTTACTTCAAACACTTGGTTTTTCAGTCTATTTTCATCCCAAACACTTTCTCCTAAATATATCATACCATATGAACGCCTAAAAGTGTGTTGAATCATATTTTCCATAGAGATCATTTGATTGAAAACGGAAAACACATTCATTGATTCAAAGATTCAACCACCATATTTTTTGAGCCATAATTTCATCCAAACTTTGATTTGTTGATTTAGTCATATTGTTTCATATTAAACTACAGATCAATACACACAAGATCTTTTGATCAAATACCTAACCATTTAATCCACCGGAGATAAATCGATACCAAAGATTGGAAGTTGTTGCAAAAGCACAAATTCAGGAGGACTAAGGTGAGATATCAGCAGTCGAGATCTAGCGTTAAGAGCACGTAGTTCAGGAGGGTTAAGGCATAAACCAAGAGTCGAGATTTGTTTTGAAGGAGCACACTTCCAGTAGGATCAAGAGAGACTGCAGGAATTGAAGTCAAAAGTTTTACGAGGTAGACGGGTCTAGACCGTACTGTATGTTTGCTTCGATTTATAGTGGATTATTGATTGGCAAAGTGCTCGAAGTTTTTATCTAATTGGGGTTTCTCTGTGATCATTTTTGGTGTTCTTTATTGCTTTAATTATTGATTGTGGTATTCAAACTTAGAATAAATGAATTTTTTTGATCTAATCATCTAGAAACAATTAGAAAGTGATTTGTTGTTTTTAATTGTATAATTCTACACGTTAGTCTAAATAATTTAAAACTTTCAAGTGGTATCAGAGCTTAATAGCGATCATTGACCCAATATTTTATCTAGATGAATCAATCAATTTCTGATTCGGGATATGAGTATGATATGGAAATTCGGGAAGCTTATGACCAATTGTTTGAAGAGTGCCTTACGTTGAAAAAAGCGAATCTCTACCTTTAAAAAAATTGAATAATCTTGAATTGTAAAAGAAGAGTTTTGTAGCCAAACTTGAGGAATCCACTAGAATTTTGAATGAGCTGAGAGTTGAGAAAGAGTCGTTAGATATTAAGGTTAAATCAAATACCCAACTCCAATTTTTTTTCTAGTGGATCTAAGAAAATTGATAGCACGATGGGTTTGAATAAAATAATTGGGGGATAGAAGAGGTGTAGGCTTTAATGAAACAAATTCTCATATTGCTTCTTCTTCCAAAAATAAGTTTGTACCTACCTCAATGCCTAGAATTCAAAATTTGAGACCTAGAGTTACTCCCAAGTTCATCCCCACGTGTTACCATTGTGGCAAGGTTGGACACATAAGGCCCAAGTGTCGTGAGCTCTTAAATAGGAACAAGATCAAGAATATTGGTGTCCAAGAACCGAAATTATCGATAAGAATAAGTTTTCCTCACCTAAGGTTCAAAATTTGAAATCTATGATTGTTTCTAAATTCATTCCCACATGTCATTATTGTGGTATTTTAGGTCACATTAGACCTAAATATCGTAAGCCCTTGATTAGGAAAAATAAACAATATCTAACTAATCACTTAGGTTCTTGACTAATCAAGTGAATCGCTTGACTGAGTTGATGACTTAAATATGGAATAACATTTAAACTAGTTCACCTAAGCTCTTGTATATTCTCCGTAAAAAAAGGATTACTATTGAATTTTAAAGAAAATTTTTTGAATTACATAAAATGTTGTGAAACAATCTTATACTTTTCTTCGTAGCCTATATGAGTTAAGTAATTAATCCTGTAGGGTATCTTAATATCTGTTGTCATATAAGTCATCTGAATTTGGAGTCATCGGCCTAAAGCTCATTACATAGGTCATGTAGAAAATTTAATGAAGAAGAGCCTGCAGATAATATTTGAAAACTAAAAGAAAAATCTACATATATATGTGTTCACAGATAGGGGGGGAAAGAAAAAATTTGTACAATTAATTATGAGCTCTTTAATTTATAAAGGTTATATTAATACTGAGTTTGACTTCATATTTTGAAAAATATATTTATTCACCAGTGATTATTTGCACGTCATTTAAGATTTTGAAACTTGCTTACATGAGTTTAATGGCACTTTTCACACATGAATGACTTGTACAATTTACTACGTATAGGTTTAAAATAAGTTATGTGAAAAAAATTTATTATTTATGAATTATACATGTATAAGTAAGCAAATAACTGTTCTTGACAATATAGTTACATGTTTTTACATAATTCTTGCATTATTATACATGTAGATATTTTTTACTAATTCCTCTTTGTGTTTAACATGGTTATTACTTGTCTTTCATTTGTTATTCGTGATAAAATGGTGGAGAGATGTGTATTTATTTCAGGGAGTTGATTCTATGAGTTAGGAGAATAATTTTAATTTTTTTAATTGATAGATGATTTAGGGGGAGTCATCTAATATATTTACTAGAATTTTATTATTGATATAGTTTTTTGTTTTGTCTATATTGAGATAAAATTCTATAATTTATTTCTGAGTTTATAATTCACATGATATTACATTATTTTGATTTTATTAGTTTCCTTTTTTCTTTTCACATAGTATTGTGGTTTTCACGTGTTTTAGAAAACAGATTGACATATTATTGAAGAAAATTTTGGAAAGTTTATTTTTGGGTAGTTTAAAACTTATTGATTTTGAAATAAATATAATTTTATCACGGAATGCCAAATGGGGAGATTGTTAAGTTCAAATTATAATTGGCAATTTCTAAATTTGTAATTAACAATTTCCTTAGTCAAAATCAAATTCTAGTTGAATTGTATTAGAAGTTTATAGAGTTGTAATCAAAATCAAAATAGGAGTTATAGAATCCTAATTAAAGTCAAAAGAGTTGGGTTGGTAGTATAGTCTTTGAAAGAGTTCAAGATTATCACATATGATCATTGGAATGCATTTAGAAATCCAAAGAGTGTCAAAGAGCTGTACAAGTTAAATTCTCAGTCGAAATTTGCAATATATTTTTCACATAGAAAACATTAGAATTTGGATAAGTCTATTTATAGAATAATTGTATCCCTTTGAGTCAAATTTTCAACGCATGTTGAATAACCTCAATTGGATATCGGGAGATAAAGTTATGATAAAAATACTGACGATTGCTCAGATGTTGCTGGCTTGGCCCTCGAGCGACATTCTATAATGTTAATGTGCCAGACAACAAATCTACGGAGCAAAGTTTCGAGGAATTTGTAAATCAACTTGAAAATGAACTTAATGAACATGCTCAACCGATTGGATTCTACACAGTTAATGTGCAGACAAGAAATCAAACAAGAGACGGAAGGCTAAGGTTTCACAAAAATGGAGATTATGTAAATAATAGAGATCAAGAACATTGTTTGAGGTAGACCAGAAAATGAGAGTTGAGGGGAAAAAAAATGGAAAAGGCATCCATTTATATGAATTCAAATTGAAAGCCTCAAAAATAAGATTTAAGGAAAGAAATCAGTAAATTCAGAAAGACAAGAGAAGGATGCATGTTTTAGACGTGAAGGAAATCATCCCACCAACATTGTTGTGTCGCGATGGCAAACCAAAGCGAGGGTTCGTGAGTCGTATGATGAAGATACAGAAAGCAAGGATTTAGGAAACAATCATAATTTTTTTAAAGTTTTCTGATATATGTGTGATCACTAAGGCTAGTGCTATTATTCTTTTTGAAATGTAAAAACTATAATAACACAAGGCAACCAATTACCTTATTAGTGATAATATTTCATTATGAACAAAAAACATTTCCCCAACATTCCAGTTCTCCTCTTACTAGAAAATGGCTTGAAATGTTAATGTACCAGACAACAAATCAACGGAGCAAAGTTTCGAGAAATTCGTAAATCAACTTGAAAATGAATTTGATGAACATGCTCGACCGATTGGATTATAAACTGTTAATGTGCCAAACAAGAAAATTTTTTTTTTTTTATAACCGTGGATGTCCGGACCAGTTTGCGCGCACCTCGACTAATTCCACGGGGCCCTGAAGTTTACGGTCGGGTACTCACTTCAGTGGCCCTGAGGGGACTCGAACTGGTGACCATTGAGGAGCAAACCTAAAGCCTGATCAATTGAGCAACCCCTCAGGGTTCACCAGACAAGAAATCAAACTAGAAAATGAAGGCTAATGTTTCTGAAAAATGTAGATCACGAACATTGCTTGAGGCAGACAAGAAAATGAGAAATGAGGAAAAAAGGAAAAAATAGGCATCCATTCATATGAATTCAAATTAAAAGCATCAAAAACAAGTTTTGAAGAAAGAAATCATCAAATTTAGAAAGCCAAAGAAGGGCGCAAGTTCTGGACAAGAGCGAGAGGCTTCGGGAGTTGTATGATGATGATAGAGAAAGTAAGGTTTTAGGAAACAATCATAGTTTTTTTTAATGGATTTTTAATGTATATTGTATTGCTAGAGCTGGTGCTATTATTCTTTTTGGAATGTAATAACTATAATATACAAGACAACCAAATACCTTATTGGTGATAAAATTTCATTATTAACAAGAAACATTATCCCATTAGTGCAATCCTCCTCTTAACAGGAAATGGCTATATTGCACTTACCTCGAAATCTTAAACTCTATTCTTCACGTTACATTTAAAATCTTTTGATTTTAACCAAAAAATATTTAGCATAATTCTTGCATTGAAGGAAAGGATTTTGAATAATGGGTTACGAAATTGAAAGGGGTATTTTTCCAATAAGGAGGATGCCCGAAAAAACGATATTTTTAACTTGATCGATGATTTAATTACTTTCGCCTCTATCGAGAATCAAAATGAGTTTCTCTCGAGAAGAATGCAGATTATTGAGTCTAATTTCGACGCTGATTCACAAGCCCAACAAAACCCAAGAGAGATCAAACCAGATTGCAAGAACCCCAATGATGAATCAAGAAAGGATCGTCATTCATGATCACAAAGATCATGCATGTATGAATGAGATATCTGCAGTGCAAAGTTTAAATGAATTTGTTAATCTACTTGAAAAGGAACACGATGAACATGCTCAACCTGCGGAGGAAAGTTTATAAAAATTTGCTAATCAACTTCAAAAGGAACTTGCTGAACATGGTCAAATGATTGGATTCTACAATGTTAAAGTGCCAGACGACAAATCAGCGGTGGAAAGTTTCGAAGAATTAGCAAATCAACTTGAAAGCAAACTTGATGAACGTGCTCGTTCAATTGACTTCTACAATGTTAATGTGTCAGATAAAAAATAGAGTAGTAAAGTTTCGAGAAATTTTCAAATCAACTTGAAAATTAACTTTGTTACGCCTTGCCTTCGATGCTTAAAGAAAAAGTGCCTCGTGACAAGCCATGTAGGTAAAAAGTCAACCAAAAAGTCAAACAAAGACCCATGAGGTCAAAAACCGAGGTCCTTGCTCTACAAGTCGAAGTGCTTGCTGAAGCGGACCTCAAAATCGAAGTCCTTGTTCTACAAGCCGAAGTGCTTGCTGAAGCCGACATAGAAACTGAACTCCTTACTCTAGAAGTCGAAGTGTTTGCTGACGTACTGCCTAAAGAAGCAAAGAAAGGAGTTGAAGCTCTCCACTTAGAGAACCACTTCAAAAGATCTCTTCGAGGCTCTCAAACTCATCTGAAGTTGATGAAGTCGATGCTATCTTTTTTTGTAATAGATTTGAAGACTAAAAGTGATTAATGTAAAACTTCTAGTACAATTTGTCGGTATGTCAGCTCTTGTATAGGGCGATTGACCCTTTATCAATGTATTAATTGTATGAACACACACTGATGTAAAGCTTTAGTTAGGGAGATGAGGCCACGTAGTTTCGATCCAACGGTCACTACGTCGACCAATGCATTATAAATAGGTCATTTTTGTAATTAAAGAGGGGAGGTTGGATTATTGATGGAAAAATGGACAATCATATATTCGAAATATACACTTGAACTCTTGAAGAAAATATATGAACATTTCATCTATCCTTCCACATATTATTGTTTGTTATTACATAGATTAGTTTTGGTTTCCATTCGGCAATCGTTGTTTGTGCGGCTGCCTTTGTTCCACCTGCTGGAGTTTGAACATTTTTGTCTCTCGTCGCAAAGTACCTCCCGCATCCATTTCCTCATTGCTGCCATCATCATTCTGGTAGGAACGCTCCAGAATCGTTATTGACATGGCGAGGGTGGGCCCGACATCCGTTGACTCATTTTTAGGGTCAATAGATTGACACTATCTGTGGGAAACTATACATTTAACTACGAGAGTCCCGTGGGAACAATCCAGTTAGAAGTGAATTGAGAAGAAATGGCTTTAAATAGAATGACCCTTGAAATGGAGAGGCCACTAAAGAAGTGGTTTAAATAGGATGACTCCTTGGAAAAGGGAGGCCGATGAAGAAGCGGATGACTCTCTGAAAATGAGAGGTTGCTGAAGAAGCAGATGTTCCCTCGAAAGGGAGAGGCTACTGAAGAAGTGGCTTTAAATATGATGACCCTGTGAGAGGGGGGGAGGCCACTAAAGAAGTGGCTTTAAATAGGATGTCACCCTGAAAAAGGAAGGTCGCTGAAGAAGCGGATGACCCCCTAAAAGGTAGAGGCCACTGAAAAAGTGGCTTTAAATATGATGACCCTTTGAAAGAAAGAGGCCACTGAAAAAGCGGCTTTAAATAGGATGATCCTCTGAAAAGAGAAGGCCGCTGAATAAGCGAATGACCCCCTGAAAGGGAGAGGCCACTAAAGAAGTGACTTTAAATAGGATGACCCCCTGAAAATGGGAGTCAACTGAAGAAGCGGATGACCACTTGAAAATGGGATGCCACTGAAGAAGTAGCTTTAAATAGGATGACCCCATGAAAAGGGGAGACCGCTGAAGAAGAGGATGACCCCCTGAAAGGGATAAGTCACTGAAGAAATGGCTTTAAATAGGATGATCCCTAAAAAGGAGAGGCCCCTGAAAAAGCGGATGACTTCCTGAAAGAGAGAGGCAACTAAAGAAGTGACCTTAAATAGGATGACCACATGAAAATGAGAGGTCGCTGAAAAAACAGATGACCCTCCAAAAAGGGGAGGCCACTAAAGAAATGACTTTAAAGAGGATGACCCCTAAAAAGGAAAGGCAATTGAAGTGGCTTTGAATAGGAAGACCCCTTGAAAGGGACACCTACAATGAAGTGGTCACATAGGATGAATTAAAAGGCCTCATTCTTGAACTATGTGACTTCACTTCTATACAAATATTTCATCTACTTTAAATGTAAGGGCCTCATGCTTACTTATGCTTCGGCACTTCAGCTTGTAAGGACATCATCCTTGCCTATGCTTCAACACTTCAGCTTGTAAAGACCTCATCCTTACCTATACTTCAGCAGTTTAGCATGCGAAAGCCTCATTCTTGCCGATGCTTCAGTAATTTAGCTTGTAAGGGCATCATCCTTACTTATGCCTATGCTTCAGCAATTTAGCCTGCAAGGGCCTCATCCTTGCCTATGCTTCAGTAATTCAGCTTTCAAGGGCCTCATCCTTACCTATGCTTCGGTAATTCAGCATGTGAGGGCCTCATCATTGCCTATGCTTTACCAATTAGGTTTGTAAGTGTCTCATCCTTACCTATGCTTCAATAATTCAGTATGCAAGGGCCTCATCCTTGCCTATACTTCAGTAATTAAGCTTGTAAGGGCTTCATCCTTACCTATGCTTCAGAACTTAAGCTTCTAAGGAACTCATCATTGCCTATACTTCAGCAATTTAGCTTGCAAGGGTTTAATCCTTGCGTATGCTTCAGCACTTCAGCATGCAAGGATCTTATCCTTGCCTATGCTTCAGCAATTTAGCTTGCAAGGGCTTCATCCTTACCTATGCTTCAGTAATTCAACATGTGAGGGCCTCATTCTTTTCTATCCTTTAGCAATTAAGCTTTAATTCGGCATGTGAAGGTCTCATCCTTGCTTATGCTTCAGTAATTTAGCTTCAATTTAGCATGCAAGGGTCTCATCATTACCTATGTTTCGGCAATTCAGCTTCAATTCAGCATGCAAGGGCCTCATCATTGCTTATGCTTCAGCAATTCAATATGCAATGGCCTCATCCTTGCCTATGTTTCAGCACTTCAGCATGCAAGGACCTCATCCTTGCCTATGCTTCAGCATGTAAGGGACTTATCCTCGAATAAAAGAAGATGCGATCTCCTGAAGTCCTCGTTCCTTGAAAAAGGAAGATGCATTCTTCATTCCTTGAATAAAGGAAGAAGCAGCATTATCTTGGAGTCCTCATTTAGGAAACAAAGTTCTCAATCTGAGAAATTAAATTTGCATAAGCTCATCAAAAATAAAAGAACCTCCTAATGAGAAATACTCACAGGGGAAGCCTCTTCATCGATGATCTGTCCCTATTAAAAGACGCATGGGCACTTCGACGAGGAGGTGGATCCCAAGAGGACCACATCTGCACTCGTGAAGTGTGGCACATGCCCTTAACAATAAAGTTGTTAAGGATGCCTCTGCATGGATGAACCGCTCAACCTCATACTCAAAAAAGTTATTGACTATGTAAAGTTAAAAATAAAAGAACCTCCTAATGAGAAAGACTCATAGGGGAAGCCTCTTCATATATGATCCGTCTCTATGAAGAGATGCAAGCTTATCAAAAATAAAAGAACCTCCTAATGAGAAAGACTCATAAGGGAAACCTCTTCATAGATGATACGTCTCTATGAAGAGACGCAAGCTTATAAAAAATAAAAAAACCTCCTAATGAGAAAGACTCATAGGAGAAGCCTCTTCATGGATGATCTGTCCTTATGAAGAGATGCGCAAGAATTTCGACAAGGCACTGGGTCCCAAAGAGGATCACATCTGCATTCAACGAAGTGTGGTACCTTCTTCTTAGCATTGTTCCAGAAGGTGAAGTATTACCAAGTAAACCACCTCGGACAACACCTGCAGAGGGTCTGCTCAAGTCAAATACATTTTAAATGAAATACATCCCCACAAAAATTTTATTCTAGTCCATGCATTACATAAATAATCATGTCTAGAGTTGGGGGACTATTGTTTCGCGTCGCCTTCGAGACTCAAGGAAAAAGTGCATTTGACAAGCCAAGATGGCAGAAAGTCAACAAAAAATTCAAAAAAAGACCCATGAGGTCAAAAACCGAGTTCCTTGCTCTACAAGTCGAAGTGCTTGCTGAAGCGAACCTCAAAACCGAAGTCTTTGCTCTACAAGTCGAAGTGCTTGCTGAAGCAGACATCGAAACCGAAGTCCTTACTCTATAAGTCGAAGTGTTTGCTGACGCATTGCCTAAAGAAGCAAAGAAAGGAGTTGAAGCTCTCCACCTAGAGAACCACCTCAAAAGATCTCTCTGAGACTGTCAAACTCATCCAAAGCTCATGAAACTGATGCTGTCTTTTGTTGTAAAAGATTTGAAGATCTATTAGAAGTTATTAATGTAACACTTCTAATAAAGGTTGTCAGTATGTTAGCCTATTGTATAGGACGGCCGACCCTTTATCAATGCATTAATTGTATGAATAGAAAATGATGTGAAACCTTAGTTAGGGAAATGAGGCTACGTGGTTCCGATCCAACAGTCATCACGTCGACCAATATATTATAAATATGTCATCTTTCTAATTAAAGAGGGGAGGTTGGATTATTGATGGAAAAATGGACAATTATATATTTGAAATATGCACTTGAACAATTAAAGAAAATATATGAATATTTTATCTATCCTTCCACATATTCTTATTTGTTATTACATAGATGAGTTTTGGTTTCCGTTCGGCAATCGTTGTTAGTGCGGTTGCCTTTATTCTACCCGTCGGAATTTGAACATTTTTGTCTTTCGTTGCAAAGTACCTCCCGAATCTATTTCCTCATTTCTACTGTCATCATTCCGTTAGGAACACGCCGAAATCCTGCTTGCCTTGGCGAGAGTGGGCCCGGCATCTATTGACTCATTTTTTGGGGTCAACAAACTTGATGATCATGTTTATTCGATTGGATTTTACAACTTGAATGTGCTAAACAAGAAACCAAACAAGAAGAGAAAGGCTTAGGTTTCTAAAAAGAATGCAGATCTAGAACATTGTTTAAGGTAGATAGGAAAATCAGAGTTGAGGAAAGGGATAAAAGAGACGTCCATTCATATGAATTCAAATTGGAAGCCTCGAAAACAAGATTTAAGAAAAAGAAATCAACAAATTCAAAAGGCCAAGAGAATTTGCAAGTTTTGGATGTGAATAAAATCATCTCGCCAACAAGATTTTGTCGTGATAGCAAGCCAAATAGAGAGTTCATGAGTCGTATGATGAAAATATAGAAAGCAAGGTTTTAGGAAACGATCATAGTTTTCGTATCGTAAAGTTAGTGCTATTATTCTTTTTGGAATGGAAAAATCAAAATTTGTAAACTAAATGAGAAAATTTTGTTATGATTTGAAATTAATTAGGAATCTCAGTGTAATTCATCCTTGAAAAATCTTTCTAATGTATGTTTCTTTTGTTCGCTTGTATGTTTGCTCTTTAATATTGATAATTAAGATGGTGTATTTGTTATCCCTTATCCAAGGAGGCTTTAGGAAGTGGCGGCAACATAATCAAAAAACTCAAGCCCACACTTCACATCTCTTTGCCTATCTAGAAATCTCGCCGAACTCCCATGACAAAGTCGATATGAAAAGGTCGAATCCTCATTGACGAGTTGAGGTGATACAAGGTGTTGCAGCCTCTAGGCACATGAGGTGCAGCCTTCATGCAATCTTCCGTACAAAATCTCTTACAGTTGATTAATATGACCACTCCTTGCAACAGTTACTTCACCAAGCCCACTTGTCAAGTTTATTCCTTATATGTCTGCTTAGGCCATAGGATGGTAGATGGTCAAAAACATTAAATGCGTATGAGCCTACGATTGGTAGAATAAAATCTATGACTAGGCATCTCGACCGTTAAGATGAAGCCACGTAACTCTTCATCCAAGGTGATTATTTTACCCATTTTACTATAAAAGCTCATACTTAGTGCTATTAAAAAGAAATACAATTTTACATACTTAAACTGTGACATTGTTCTCTCTCATTTTCACTATCTATAAATCGATTTTATTCAGACACTCTGCGTTCGAACACTCTTGTAGCTTCACCCATCTCTGGAGAAGGTCACATGTTTTTAACGATTTGTCCAAGTCTACAAATGAGAGGCTACATAGAAGTGAATGAAGCAATGATATATTGTCTACGTCAATTGTGCGAAAATTGAGGCCATAGATTGACACCATCTGTGGGAAATCATACTCTCAACCAGGATCAAACCCCATGGAAAATGCTTACCACAAAAGTGATTTGTTTTTTCCTTTGAAAACGTTTTGTACATGAATAAAGAATAAGTGGAAGTTTCAAAGGAAGAAGTTTCTAATTTTTTTCCTGCTATTGGGTATTTTGAGTCTTTCTTGAAAAATGAGGAATTGAGAAGAAAAATCAATTCTAAAAGACCCCTTCTTTGAATAAAAAAGGAGTCCATCCACTATGAGTGCAAGCAAAGAAGAAAAAATTCAATAAGAACAAGAAAGATCTCTGAAGAAGAGGCCATCTGACGTATTTCACCCACTGTCGACCTCATAATCCCAAAAGTGATGGGGTAATAGCTCGCCTCTTGAGAAATGGGATAGAATGGCAAATAATATTACGGAGCAGAATTCTATCATGCAACAACTCCTCCTACAAATGCAAGAACAAGATAGTTTTCATATGCCCCAAAATGTGCTTCAATTAGGTCTCTTCCACCAGCAAAACAAAGAGGTACAAAGTGAAAATGTCCAATACCATAGACACATAAGAGATGCCAGCCCATTGGAAGGGAGGTAAAAGTTTATGTATCAACAAACTATGCATCCAGCTAACTTTCAAACAACCCGTTTGATGGAGAAGTTAATTTTCTACCAAAATACAAACGAGAGTGAAGACCTCAAACGTCTACCAGTATCTTTGGTAGGATAGGTCCTGACGTGCCAGAAATAGGCCCCAATAATCATCCCCATATAAAGGTCATATGAACAAATGCAAAGTCATAGGTCTCGGAAATAGGCAAGAGAAAAATTTAGTTGAGGATACAAGACAGAAAGCGGTGACCTCCCAACAACATCAATACCAAGCTGATGAAGAGGATTTTTGTGGGCTATACAGGTCATAGGGGCTTGATATTGATGATGAAAATCTCCCCGTCTCTCAGGAGCTCCAGAGCACTCATGTTCCAAAGCCTAGTTCCTATTCATTCTGTTATAAAGATGCTCTTCAGCTAGGGTATGTTACAATAAAATATCTATCTTATGTTTGATGGACAAATGCTTCAAACAAGCATCAATTTGAACATCTCTGCATGTTGTACCTAGGAAGCATCAAGAACTGGTCAACCTTAGAAGACAATTCTTGAACAAGTGCCTATCTAAAAAGGAAGGAGAGATGCCAATCCAATGCCTCCAAGACATAACGTAGGCAACCAGAGAAATGCTAAAGAACTACTTAGCCCGTTTTATAGATGAAATGACTTATTGGGTAAAGTTCTCTGACATAAATGCCCTCTCTGCCCTGAAAGGAGGCCTCAACATAAACAATAAGAACCCTACCACCTATAACGAATTGGAAAACCACCTTGATAAATTACTTGATACGTGATTTCTTAGCCTGCCTATCGATAAAGACCTTGCTAATCACTTTGCGCAAGTACTTGGCTAGATCTGCCACCAAGAGTGACTGTAAAGGTGGTCCAGGATGCACGTGTAAGGTTAGGGTTAAGGGAAATTGGGGTTTAGGTGGTGAATAAAGTGAGAAATTGTTTTAGAAAAGAAGGAAAATGAAATTTTAAGTAGGGATTGAAATTTTAATAAGGAAAGACAGTTGTATATATTTTAAATTTATTTTTTTGTCCGAAAATTGTCTGGTGGCTTAAAATATAGAGTGTGTCTGATAAATTTAAGTTAAGTTACTAGATTTAAAATTCGATCAAAAGCTGAGCTTTGATAAAAGTGAAGTACTAAAATGAAAGTTGGCTCGAAGTTGGGTAACCTAATGTAATTTTCACCATGTGGATCAATGCTGGTATGTCCACGTAGGACTAACGGGTCCCATACATTCAACGCCAGGATATAAAGCCTGTTCCTCGGATTGTTGAAACTCGGAAGAAAATATTTTTAAACAGCTCAATCAAGCTGTCTTACTAAAACTCGGTAAGGTTATAGGCCATGGCCGGAGTAATGGCTAGAATTCCTATCAATCACCGCATTCTGACGTGTGAAAGTCGGGAAATCGAGTTTTCCGGCGACCCTGCGGCCATAAATTTATCAGACACAGTTTTTGAGTTTCTGAATGAAGAGTGTGAAGGGTTGTCGCCGGTGAGTTTCGACGGCAAAAATGAAGACAACGGGATTGAAATTTTAATAAGGAAAGATAGTTGTATATACTTCAACTTGCCTTTGAACAAATATTTCGATTTGATATTATTTAATTGATTTTATTTTTTTTTTAATTGTTAGATTGTAAGAATGACAAGTAAATTCATATTTTATCTTTGTCTATTTTCAATTCGATAAGTGATTTCAACCGTTGCAAATTTTAGGCAGCCATTCTAGTTGCCTGAAAATTGAAAATTGGATTTTAGACAATTTCTCCTTACATTGAGTTTTTATTTGTTTATTTATTTTGTCTATAAAAATGCAGTTACATTGCCTTCAATTTGCAAAATATTTCATTATGATCATCTGCTTTCGTCGCTCTTCTTCAAGTGTTGGATTGATTTTTTATTTATTTTTTTTTTCATTTTTTGGTTTCATGATTGTTTGCTATAATACCACTTTGAAAAAACACTAATTTCCACTTCTATGTTTATAGTTGCATTATTATATCAAGTAATTTACGTAATAGCTAGATCATTATCATCTTCTTTGCACGTAAATAATTTATTCAGTTTCTTGCTAAATTTTAAAGATCTGACGATAAGGATGGTCTGTTTTGAAATGGCTTTCGATAAGATGATCGAAGAATTTAAATTTATTCTTCATCATAAACTATATGGATACCATTTCTTTAGCCTTTTGATGCTATATATTTGGTTGACAATAACCGATATAATCAAACAAATCAAAATCGCCGACCATCGACCACCATACCATCCCACAAAACCAGAAATCAAATCGAACCTCGATCTTGATCCTAATGAACTCAAAATTTTTTCAGTAATCTGCAAATCAAACCCAATTTTTTAATCTTCCTCATTTTTCAGAAATCCTTTTCTTCTCTTAAATCACGATTACAGAAAGACGAAAATCAAAGAGTACAATTATCGCTTTAATAGCGAAGTCTTTGGTAGGGATGGCAACGAGGCGGGGCGGGGGCGGGGATGCCCTCCCTGTCCCCCGCCCCGTTAAGAAATTCGTTCCCCGTCCCCGTCCCCGCCCCGTTCCCCGTTTAAGGCGGGGCGGGGCGGGGCGGGGCGGGGGTGGGGGTAGGTTATTTCCCCGTTTATTCCCCGTTTAAATTTTTTTTTTTTTTTTTTTTTTTAGTTTTTGATAATTTATTTTTATTGTCCATATTCATTATATTTAGACAAATAATTTTAGTTGCTATTTTCTATTAGAACTAACGAAAATGTTCATTTAAAATATTGAATTCTAAAAAAAAAAAAAAATTTATTTTTAACGGGGCGGGGCGGGGACCCCGTTACCTGTCCCCGCCCCGTCCCCGCCTCGGGGAATAATTCCCCGCCCCATCCCCGCCCCGTTACCCGTTTAAGCGGGTTTTCCCTTCCCCGTTCGGGGCGGGTCTCCGCGGGTATCAGGTTTGTCGGATTTTTTTGCCATCCCTAGTCTTTGGAGCGAAGCAGAAAATCAAAAGCTGGTCGATTTCCTGGGCTAAAATAGCGAAGTTTTTGAAGTCGCTGAGGTCTTTGTTTCGGAGCAAATTTTCGAAGATTGCGAGGCGTCGTTGGGCTTTGGCTCGGGTGGTAGTGGTGTGATGTTCCATTGTTGAGTTTGAAGTTAAAATCTCATTTTTTTAATTTAATTTTTAACTTATTTAATGTGAGAAAAATACAAAGTTATCATTCTACCCTTTTTAATTTGATCAAATTTTGACTTTTTTGGTCAATTAACGATTAAATTTGAACACTAGGTGCTAAATTCTCGAAGGTTTGGTACCTTCGCTGACATAAATTGAAGATTAAGGTAAAGTCTAAAAAAAGAAGTTAGGAACCGTTGGTGCAGTTTTCCCTAATTGTTATGTTAACTATTTACGATCTATGATGCATTCTAGTGCTCATACAAGAAAAAAAGATTAATCTTGCACTAAAAGTTCTCATTCTTCTTGCAAAATCTTGGAAATCTATTTTATTGATTGATTTCTTGATTTTTTTTGTCATTTGGGATTCATTTTCTTGTGATTAATAAGACTTTTGTATCTCCAAGAGGCTTCCGTTTTGGAAGTTTTGCTTCAAAAAGGAGTCCGAACGGATCAGAAAAACTCAAAATATCAAAAAAAAAAAAAAAAATACAAAATTAGCAAGCAAACAACCTAGATCGTCGTTGAGCACTGTTTGCAAATCAGGGTTGGCCGTAATCAACCCCAAGTTTCTGAATTGTTGCAATTTGGTCTCAATTTTTGTCCGGTTTTGATCCTTTTTATTTTATGGTGTATTTGAGCCACATTATTTTGGAACATTATTTTGGAAGAATGTATTTTGGAATAAAAGATTGAAAGAGAATGTGTGGTTGAAAAGAAGGAAAGATTATTGATTTGATGGAAAATATTATTTTATTAAAAAATGAGTAGAAGAATGAAAATGAAAATTTTAATGTGTACCAAACAGGGGCTTAATATTCAATTTTAATGCTGTAACTTACAAAATCTTCAAGATTGGTCCCCAAGATTTCATAATCATTCGATATTGCCATCTTGAGTTCTGAAAGTGTGCAATATAGTCCTTAAACTTTTTAAAAGTTGAATCTCACCCCCGAAACTTGCTTTTTCTTCTAATAGAATGGTTGGTTTTTCTTTTCGAAAAAAATTTAGCGAAGGTTCCTAACCTTTAAAAAAATGAAAATGAGGAACTTTAAATTTTGATAACATCATCCTCAACCTTTTGTTTTTGTAGTAAGTTGACACGCTGGATCCTTATTGACGGATTATGTCCAAATAGGCATTAAATAAGCACGTGTACTGTGAATAAAGAATTTTGTTGAAGCGTAAATAGTTAAATACCTCTCGTTTATTTAAAAATTTAAAAATAAAAGAGAAGGAAAATAGGGAAAAGTAATAGGCGGGGGGGGGGGGGGGTAGGGGGTAAAGCTATGTTCACACTTTACTTCTGATATCCAGTAGCACGTGCCACCTAGGCATTCACACGATGAGGAAGTTTCCTAAATCACGTGCAACCCCAATTTCATTTTGGTACCTAACGTTGTGTTATAGTAATCCCTATAGTTTAATTGGAATTTGACAAAAAAAAAAAATCTAGAAACCTTAAATTAAAAATAAACTTTGACTACTAGGAGACTTCATTTGACCAAATGAATAAATTAAGGTCAGGTAATCAAGTTTTACAAGACCAATCTCTACTCAAAATCATTAATTTATTTGAAGTAAAGTCGATGGTCAATTTTTAAGGGATTTTAAAATTTAATAT
The DNA here is from genome assembly GCA_035079005.1 of Fraxinus americana. Classification (NCBI taxonomy): domain Eukaryota; kingdom Viridiplantae; phylum Streptophyta; class Magnoliopsida; order Lamiales; family Oleaceae; genus Fraxinus; species Fraxinus americana. The sequence goes on along the minus strand of JAVHZT010000126.1, from coordinate 6,767 downwards.
TAAAAAAATAACTATTAAAATCTCTATTTTCATCAAGGACTCATTTTGTTTAAAATTAAAACAAATAGAACAATAGAAATTCATAAGAATACTAGACAATTCTCTAAAATAATTAGAAAAATCAAATATCATGTGAGTTCATCCCAATCTGAAATTTCACGTGTCTAACGATACATATATAAGAATCTTCTCTTGAATAAATTCACTAGCCGAGAGAGAGCGTACAAACTAATTAAATCCAACTGAAAAATCTCGAGTCTCATCAATCTCCCCATGTATAAAACCAAAAGCATTCGGGACTCATTTGAAAACGTTGGAAGAATCCAAGTATCGAGAGGAATGAAAAATATTATTCTCTTAAAAATTTCTTAAAAAAAGACCGTGTTTATTAGTCTATATTTAATAACTTAGAATTGCCTTTCGATTTTTAAAATATAGAAATAAACTTCTTTCTTTCTTTAATTTTGAACCTTTTTCCCACTACATCGTGAAGCACAGGGTTTGAAATTGAGTGTACGTAAGAAATTTAAAGATAAAGTTCGATTGAGTCTTATACACCTCTAAGATAACTAAGAACAAGAACAAGAATAAAAGAACGAGAAACATTGCACAGAGAATCCAGTTGGACGAAGAGAGACCAATTTAAATTTAAGAATAACACTAGAATTAACATTGTATGTGTCACTAAATAAAAATCAGCCATTAACATAAAAAAGTCTTTCTTTACTTCAACTTGCCTTTGAACAAATAATTGCCCCCACAAACTTGCAGATATTTGTAACTTATCCCCACCACTAGGACTTGTCTTCAGTCAGTGATCAAATATGAAATGTAAACTAAAAAAGTCTTCTCAAAGGACAAATAAAAGTATGGGTTGTGTTGATCAAAAATTAAATGGAAACTTTGTTCCCTTATCACCTGCTAAAACTACTTGTTTCTATTCCCTCCTTGAAAAATCACTAATAATCAAATATGTCTTGATCAGCCAACTGGGCCATTAATTATTCTATGGGAGTGGTTGAATAAGAAAGTCAATAATGGGAAAGGTACCAAGGGAATTTTCTACTATGATGATGATGTGGCTCATCCTCGACCGCGTAAATAAAGTGATGGGTTAAGTACTCTATACTTCGACGTTACTTCGATGCAAAAGTTACTATGTGAAAGAGATAGATACAGAGAATATACATAAGAATGAAAAGGTGCATTGTGGTTCTACTTGTGATTTTCTTCCCTCTATATAAGAGTCCACATTGCTGACGCGGTTTCGAAGACATTGGGCTCTCTCCCATTATTCATTCATGAACATATGGTGTGAAGATGGAACACAAATGTCTCCTGACACGACGTTTTGTTATAAGAACTATATGGAAAATATTTGATTATGATAAGTAATATAGTAGGACAATCGTGTCCTAACATAGTATCTCGATCAGCTTTAGACTCCAATTTGGTGTTGGTTGATGGAAACATAGACGAGGGCATAACAAGGTTGGTGAGTCCCAAATTATAGACTTGATAATTGGGTTGGCCTGTCAATAATTCAGATTTTTAGCATCACTTAAAGAAATAGTTATATGCCGCAACTGTTTCCTTTTGTCGCACAACAATGTTCCATTAATTAATATATCCGGTCGCTGAAGGTGATTTCTATCAAAATATTTTGTTAATATGCTTTGAAGCGAAAGAAAAAATATTATTTTGCTATATAAGTTTTATGAATTTTTTGGACGAAGGCTATTATGAGGGACAAGGTTTGCTAATAATAAAATAAAGGTTGAGAATAAGAATGAAATGAAAAAAAAAAAAAAAAAAAACTGGGGGGTATTAATACTAATATAAACAAAGATGGGGGCTTTAAGTGTAATTAAAAAGTGGTCGGGAAAAAAAAAAAAAAAAAAAAAAAAAAACACGAGGTGTCAATATAATCCATAAAAAATATTTTTTCTATATGTGCATATTTTTGTAATGTTGATATGCATAAAAATACTTTTTTATTTTCTAGAAACTTAGTATGAAAAAGTTTCTAAAGATTTACAAGTCCTTTTAGATTAGAATTAGGGGTTCTATACAGTTTACAGTTTATATAGTTTGATTCTTGCTTTATGATAGTAACTTATATTATTTAGATATTTAATTTATATACTTGGTTTTATTTTAATCTTTGTACAGTAATATTCTTATTATAAAAAAGCATAAGGTTTTCCAATTTCTAGTTACTTGCACTTTATGTAGAATTGAATTATAAATGCATAAAGTATTTTTAATCTCTAGTTGTTATTTGCTTGTACCATCTCTATTTCCTGATATAATGTGTTTGATTGGCATATAAAATATATCCTAAAAAAGAAACTATTTTCCTTATTTTGAGGAAAACAATTACCTTCTCCTCCCAAAGAAAATATTTTCCTTAAAAACAAGGAAAATTATGCATATTTTTAAAAGTTGGAAAATATTTTTATGAAAAAAAAAATAACAATCAAATACTTCAAAGTAGGAATTTAGGTGGAAAACTGACATTTTCCATAGAAAATAAATGCAATCAAACGCACTCGTTAATAAGAATGACAAATGAATTCAAACTCTATATTTTTTCTATTTTCAAACGGAACCGGTTGGTTCGGTTCCATAGTTGGATGTGGAACCATTAATGGTTCCATTTTTTAAGATTCTAATTGATATTTGACCTACCTGCACGAGTTGTCTCGCTTGGCTCGCAAGCTACTAGGCTCCCCAGTCATGTACCTTTGCTACATTTTTGTTGCATTGAATAGTTGCTACATTTCAGGTAGCTGTTATGGTTCCCTGAAAATTTAGATTTAAGGGTTCGTTTGATTGCAATAGTGGAATTTGGGTGGAAAGAAAATGAATTCCAGAGAATTGAACTGTCTAGAATTGTTTTCCTGAAAATTGTCAATTAATTATGTCTGATTGATATAATTTTCCACCTGAAAAAGTTGAAATTTTGGATATTTTTGATGTTTGTTTGGCTTTATTTTTTTATGGAAATTGTCCATTAAAGGGTAAAAAAATTCAATTGTCCATAGAATTTGTTTTCATTCCAAAAAAAAAAAAAAAAAAAAAATAATAATAATAATAATAATAATAATAAGATAAGCTGGAAAACCAATTTCCACCAAATTTCACAAAACCAAGGAAATGGTAAGTGTGTGAGCCAAACCAAGAAAATGATTTCTATGACAAATTTTGGTTATCAAACAACACTTTTTGGGGGAAGATAGAATTTTATTTTCAATTTCCATGAAAAATTCTCCAAATCAAACAGGCCCTAAATTTTAAACAATTTCTCCTTGCATTGGAATTTTTTTGCCTTCGATTTGCAAAATCATTCATTATGATCGTATGCTCTCATCACTCTTTATCTAGTTTCACAATTGTTTGATATCATACCACTTCGAAAAAATAATTTTCACTATCTAATATCTACTTCTATATTTATTGTTGCATTATTACATCATGTAATTTATGTAGCAGCTGGCTCATCTTCTTCTTCTTTGCACGACAATAATTTATTTAGTTTCTTGCTAAACTTTCAAAAATCTGACAATGAGGCCGGTTGTGTTATAGCATTCGGTAAGATGAAAGAAAAATTTAAAGTTATTTTTCTTCGTAAACTACATAGGTAGTATTTTATTGTTTTTAGCCTTTAATGCTGTATGTTTTGTGGCGCTAATTGATAAATATATTTTGCAGCATTATATCTTGATGGTGATAATTTGAATCTTACAAAGATATTATTTGCTATTAAACACATTACATAGGATGAACCTAATCGTCACATTGCACAAATTATTTCATATTCTTCAAATTATTTTAATTTAATTAATAAAATATTTAGCAGATCTTGTACTCCATATATGGTTAACAATAACGTTTTACGGAAAGTACCATAGTTAAATTTTATTTTCCTTCTAGTAGAGCGTTTGAATATAATTGTTATGTTGACTCTTTATCACCAATGATGCAATCTAGTGCTCATACATTGGAAAGTCATTTAGGTATGACGGAAACCGCAAAATCGAAAAGAGGGAGGCATAAAACATCGCTTTAAGTCTCTTTATCACCAATGATGCAATCTGGTGCTCATACATTGGAAAGTCATCTAGGTATGATGGAAACCGCAAAATCGAAAATAGGGAGGCATAAACATCGCTTTAAGTCTCTTTATCACCAATGATGCAATCTGGTGCTCATACATTGGAAAGTCATCTAGGTATGATGAAAACCGCAAAATCGAAAATAGGGAGGCATAAACATCGCTTAAGTCTCTTTATCACCAATGATGCAATCGGTGCTCATACATTGGAAAGTCATTCGGTGTATGATGGAAACCGTAAAAATCGAAAATAGGGAGGCATAAACATCGCTTTAAGTCTCTTTATCACCAATGATGCAATCTGGTGCTCATACATTGGAAAGTCATCTAGGTATGATGAAAACCGCAAAATCGAAAATAGGGAGGCATAAACATCGCTTTAAGTCTCTTTATCACCAATGATGCAATCTGGTGCTCATACATTGGAAAGTCATTCAGGTATGATGGAAACCGCAAAATCGAAAATAGGGAGGCATAAACATCGCTTTAAGTCTCTTTATCACCAATGATGCAATCTGGTGCTCATACATTGGAAAGTCATCTAGGTATGATGGAAACCGCAAAATCGAAAATAGGGAGGCATAAACATCGCTTTAAGTCTCTTTATCACCAATGATGCAATCTCGTGCTCATACATTGGAAAGTCATTTAGGTATGACGGAAACCGCAAAATCGAAAAGAGGGAGGCATAAAACATCGCTTTAAGTCTCTTTATCACCAATGATGCAATCTGGTGCTCATACATTGGAAAGTCATCTAGGTATGATGGAAACCGCAAAATCGAAAATAGGGAGGCATAAACATCGCTTTAAGTCTCTTTATCACCAATGATGCAATCTGGTGCTCATACATTGGAAAGTCATCTAGGTATGATGGAAACCGCAAAATCGAAAATAGGGAGGCATAAACATCGCTTTAAGTCTCTTTATCACCAATGATGCAATCTCGTGCTCATACATTGGAAAGTCATCTAGGTATGATGGAAACCGCAAAATCGAAAATAGGGAGGCATAAACATCGCTTTTAAATGTAATTCTCTTCATATTCCTCATAACAATATTCATTCATTTTTTAAGATAAACTTTGAATGGAATTATAAGTCAAGAAATTTTGATTCGTTTTAAAATCGAGATAACTACTTTTTATCATCAATTTAAAAACCAAGTTATTTTCACTCATGATAAGTGAAAGATGTGCATTTTATTTTATAATCTCTAAAACATATTTTCATCTCTTATGCAATGTGAATCCCATTCCCTAATTTAAATTGTGTTATATCCTCATAATTAAGTATTCATTTAGCATTCTCAGAGTGCATTGATGAAGATTCTTTGTTATCCCAAGTAATTTGTACTCCGATTCAAACTATATAAATTTAACTAGTCTGAGTTCAAAATTTATGAAACTAGTATGTTTTGTACACCTATATATGATGAGACATTAGTAGGGGCCGACTTCTTCTATTTGCTTTAATGGTGGACGTATAATGGTATCAATTGACCTGATATTGCCTAATATAGCCCGAGACTTGTCAACAGCATATACGACATTATTAGCACTTATAGTGGTAAAGGTCTATTATGGAAAATCGTATATTAGACCGAGATGCATCAAGTGACTTGAGCAATATTACAATCGAATAGAATCACATGTTTGTATGCGCCAGAGACCTCATAAGATGAAGGTGGACTTTCGGCATCGTTTTAGATGTGTAAATACATATTACTAAGGTAGTATTTGTATGTATATTTTGTTTCTTTATTTGTTATTATATTATATTTATTTCATTTTTGTACAAAAAAAAAATGCACAAGAAATGTCAATTCGTTTATAACTTCAACTCAGTCTACATATTATGGAGGATAGTTTTTACAACTTTGTAATTCTTTTGATAAAATAGGATTTTCCTTACAAATTACATCTTCCTTATAAATTGGAGTGTGAATATGGTAATTTTTTTATTTTTTTCAAAAAAATAAATTGGACGAGTCAACTTGTACTTGGCTCGCCATATAAGCAAGTACGAGTTGGCTCGTGTGGTGGGGTTCGACTCGACCTATTTGACATTCCTAGTGCATTTTTTGAATGACAATTCTAATGCCTAACTGTACATGTTCATAACGGTTGACATGAAGGTGAGAGAGGACCTATTAAATATTAATAGCAATATTGTGCTGATTTGTGAAGTCAACCTAGAATACCACTTGTCATTCAATACCTAGTATCATAGGCATTTCTCATAATTAGCATCTAGAAATGAATGACTTTAGTTAATTCCTGATCCACAAATCTTCTTCCATCATCAATGTTCATGTTTGGTCGAACTTAAAACAAGTATAAATCACTTTCAGTTTGCAAAAGTATATGGATAATAATAAAGCAAAAAACCAAATACCCAATACAAAAGAAATAAGAAAAAGAGAGCACGAGAATTTATGAGATTTAGTAAAATTTACCTACATCCTCAGACACCACGAAGCCACCTAACTAACTCCAAAAGTGAAATATTACAATGTTAGAGAAATAGTAAAATTACCCTGGAAATTAAGAGATAGATGACAAAAACCTTCTTTAGAATGGGAAACAAAACTGAAATGCTCTTTAATTCCTCAAGTACAAGACAAAAAGAGCTCATAATTCATAATTCAAA